>CABFWB010001051.1:60792-105263 GCA_902151455.1 Timema bartmani | reverse complement strand
AGGGGGGGGAAAGGGGGGGAGTTTCGGGGTTGTACTGGCTTAAATATCCGGAATAGGAAGACGACATGCTCCTATCTGACAAGCTGGTGCTACGAAAAGTACATAGTGGGATAGGGAAAAAGGAAAACGACTGCTACGAAGCAAAAGACTAATACATACGTTGTTAGGTGTATACTGTATATACTAAATATACTGTACATTGATTTAAAGTGTTTATTTTTATTATCTGAGGGCGTGAAATATAATGATGTGTTCATAGACGCAATCACGATAGGTGAATACAAGTTTGAATTTAATATGCTACTATCTCTTGTTTTTATACGCGGAATATCCGCGGCACTCGTCCCCTACATTACCGCGGATAGTCGGAAGTTAACTGTATACACATTTTTCAGGACTTAATTTTACTGTTGCTATTAGTGGCGTCCTTGTCGTGGGAGGTGGAAACAAACAAAGAAGGGGAATGCCAGGTAGGGGACTTTGGGATCGCCGGGACCGGTACGACAGCTGTGAAGGCTCGACTGGAACCCTGAAGTGCTGGCCAACGGCGCTCTGGTGAAGCTATTTTAGGCCCGGCAAACCGATAGGATGTCGGAAACGGCTCATTATGATGATGATCATGATTATTATTAGTAGCTTTAAGTACATTACCTCTCCGCCTTCCTTCTTGACGAGTCTAAATATCCGGATGTGGAAGTTAGCCAACTCCTCTTCTTTCAAAATGGAGATTTTGATACCCCCGTGAGTCTCACTGAGATCCTTGGAGGCAGGCCAGTATTGCATACACATTACCTGCATCAACAAGAGCAGGTGTCATTGTATGGAACTAGGGATACAGGCCAGTATTGCATACACATTACCTGCATCAACAAGAGCAGGTGTCATTGGATCTAACTAGGGATACAGGCCAGTGTTGCATACACAAGCTGTTGTTTTAAATAGAAATATATTTTAAGGCCTTAAACAGTAACATGTCATAAATCAAAGTTCGCAGTTAAAAGTGTACGAAGAAAGAAGTGTGTTTGTTCCTATCTAGGCCTAACTTTAGTATCGTTTCATGTTGGCTTCCTTCACTATTACCTACTTTACAATATTGTACTGTGTTTCTACACTGTCTTATTTAGCCTATACATAAATTACTAAAGCTCTCATTTTATGTTTAAAATGATAAAATAAATTTAGAACCTATAAATGTAGCATAAAAAGTTGCAAAAAAAGAGATCATAACAAATGATAGGCCTAACAACAAAATGTGTATAGAGCATGATTATTCAAAAATTAAGACGATTTAATTCCTTAATCAACACCAATTTTTAAATATATTATTTTTTAAAGTATTTGTAATGAACTAAGTAGTGTAGAATAAACAATGTATGTAACTCAATATTTGTTATTGTGATGCATCAAATCATTTGGTAATTATATAATGGTAAGTGTTTTTTATGGTCCCAGACAAAGTTTTCTTCCACTGATGAAATTTACTATATTATTTACAAGATAAGGAATGGAGTTATCCGGTAAATAGTGGGAGTACATGAGATAGTAGAGGAAGCAAGATTAAAATGGTATAGGCATGTAATGAGGATGGAGAAGAAGAGAATACCATAGATAATGATGGATATGAAGTATCTAGAAAAAAGACTGCAAGGGAGACCAAGAAAGAGATGGGAGGAGCAGATAACAGGAAGTGTGCAAGTGGGAGGGATAGAATGGAAGCAAGTATAAGAGGAAGAGTGGTGGAAGCATAGAAGAAAATTGAGGTCATGGTTTGGAAACAGTTAATGATGATGATGATGATGATCACTGTTTTTATTTTGAGATTACATTATTGTTAATTCAAATGTCATTCTTGTACCAGTCCACCGATAAAGAGAGCACACTATTTAGACATCATTAATGTTAATTATCTAGCCCTAGAAGTAATTTTGTTCACTTTAGTTTGTATATTTTACAATTTAGCATGAACTGTTAGAAGACCTTTAAAAAAGTATGAAATGAGACTGTCTTTAAAAGCAGTCAAATATTTATGCTCCTCAAATGACCTCTGGATCTAGCATTACTAGAAGATCGCAGCTGAATTGACAGGAACTGGTAGAGGCATAGTGTAAATGGTTTTCCACTCTCCCTCCTAGCAAATGTGGGTGCATCTCCACTAAATTCTTAAGTCCTAGACCTACATGGATTCGAGAACGCTAAACTGATAGTAGGCTATCATCGCCATTTTGTTTGTTTTTAAAGCCATAAAGTTTTCTTTTCCTTAGGATAACCCGTTTGGTTTTAATTATCCTTTGACACAAACATATGTCAAACATACATAGTATTTAAGCACACTCCAACTTGCACAGCTTTTCATCTTGTGTGGAAATATTCAAAAGGAACTAACCGTTAAGTTCAGAACTTACTATACACTTAAGTAAAACCTGCCAACAAATTTCTCTTATCTAAAACTTTTTTTTTAGCACCGCGTCTTACTACCCGTTCGGTTTATCCGCTTATGTAATAATTATATTAATGGTTTCAGGGATGAGGAAGTTATATATAAATAGGAAGTGTACCCACATTTTCGTGGAGGTAGAGTGGAAAACCATTTTGGAAAAACAACCCTCAATACACCCGACCGAGATTCTAATTTGGATATCCCCGTGATTGGCAGTTCAGTCTACTGCGAGTTTAGCGTCATAGACCATTCAACCACCGAAGTGGGTCTCAACCAAACTCATTATTAAATGAGCGATTATATTCATGAAACGTATTCCAACTGACCCTCTCTAATAATGTAATACCTTGATAAAATCGAAGGTCTTTGTCAACATGACAATGCAACTGGCATTCTCCTGCCAAACCATCCGCCAAAAATCAGTCACTGTGTTCTCCGTTGGTCCCTGAGTCACAATATATGCGTTCGGCTTCAATAGACTCTGCAAACCAAACAAAAACAAGACCATCTTCAAACATTATTTTTATTAGAGTGTATGTTTATACAAAAACGTAGAAAGATAATTTTTCTAGGGGGTGGAGGAGGGCGCTAGAAAATGTTTCTATACCTTAAGCGATTAACAACCTTTACACGTATATGTGGAACCCAGTAGAGTCTGAACCCGTGGCCCCCACGCTTTCTACGCCCTTGTGTGTATGTGTACAATACAAATTACAGTATCAGAGGTTTGTATGCCAATGTGCTGACTATATGTAAAATTATCGTTTATGATTTTTTTGGATCAGCTCAGTTACCTGACTCAAGGCCATAAATTTACTCTTGTTACAACTTAGATAGGAACAAATTTCAAAATAACACCTTTGGGCCTTCGGAGCGTTCATCATATCAGGCCCAACTAGCCTCCCGGCTCGCATCTGCGTATGTGTGCGTGCGCGCGCACGCGAGGTATGGAAGTTAAAGGGAAAAGAAAATACCAAGATATGCCAAAAATATGTGTAGGGATTTCGCATTTGAATGATTACTCAAAATTTTCCGCGGTGACGATGGGGGTGTGGGCAAACCAACAAAGTTTATTTTTAATAACTACGGTATGTCCCTGTTGTGAAAAAGAAGATTTGTGCACAGTGCTTGCCTTGGAAGCCATTTTGAAATGGTCAAAAAAGACCTTTCCAATTAAGTTTTTATTCAAATATCATTTAATATTATTATATTATTATCATTTAATATTAATTCAATAATGTTCAGTATTACGAACTTCTCTTTATCTCCAATTAATGTTTAGTCAGAAATGATTCACGTGCAACAGTGTTCGTGTAAATAACGATTTCTATCCGGCTGTGTCATAGAGTTGATGGGCAGGTGGTGATAAACGCTCTTAAAGCTATGTTAAGTAAAAAAGTAATGTCTAAAATACATTTCATTTTATGTATTAATACCCCACCTCTTTTACTTTCATTTAATTTAGCTGTAAAGTATTGATATTTAAACTCTGAGTTCCTTGCTCATAATTATTTCTCATTCTTGTTAGAAATTATTGTTAAAATTCCCATTAGATAATCATATATACAGCTAGACATCAACAGGGTCGAGTAGGAACAAATATTATTGCTAAAAGTCAGTGGCGTAACTAGGGTTGATCTTACCCAGTGTGGTAACTCATGGTGTCACCCAGTGCGGTAACTCATGGTGTCACCCAGTGCGTGTAACTCATGGTGTCACCCAGTGCGGTAATTCATGGTGTCACCCAGTGCGGTAACTCATGGTGTCACCCAGTGCGGTAACTTATGGTGTCACCCAGTGCGGTAACTTATGGTGTCACCCAGTGCGGTAACTCATGATGTCACCCAGTGCGGTAACTAATGGTGTCACCCTGTGCGGTAACTTATGGTGTCACCCAGTGCGGTAACTTATGGTGTCACCCAGTGCGGTAACTTATGGTGTCACCCAGTGCGGTAACTCATGGTGTCACCCAGTGCGGTAACTTATGGTGTCACCCAGTGCGGTAACTTATGGTGTCACCCAGTGCGGTAACTTATGGTGTCACCCAGTGCGGTAATTCATGGTGTCACCCAGTGCGGTAACTAATGGTGTCACCCTGTGCGGTAACTAATGGTGTCACCCTGTGCGGTAACTCATGGTCTCACCCAGTGCGGTAACTCATGGTGTCACCCTGTGCGGTAACTCATGGTGTCACCCTGTGCGGTAACTCATGGTGTCACCCTGTGCGGTAACTCATGGTGTCACCCAGTGCGGTAATTCATGGTGTCACCCCACGGACTTCCTCCCGTACCATATCATACAGAATTAATAGTGATGCTTTTTGTATTAATGGTACTCATATATCATAATTCCCGAATATCACTAAATGTAATGGCAATAATGGTGACATAAAAAACTTGTAAAATTAAAATTACGCCTTTGAATAACAATATCATAAGCACAGCCTGGATATATTTACATAGTTTCATCTGGTTAAAGTGTAAATTCGGTAAGAAAACAACAATATTCGAGGTAAAATATTTCATCACATTTATGTTCATTTTAACATTACCGTTACATGAGATACAGTAATGGATTAAGCTAGCATAAATAATGTCGACGTTATTTACAAATGCATATTTAAATTTAGTCATAGATTTCATATTGCGAAAAAAATAAAGAGGAACAAACACGCAAGCATTTCAGTACTTTGCGAACACCTCGACTGAATCAGAACTTTCCTTTCCTGGCCTTCTAAGCTGAAAGCTTGTGAATCACTTTATCGAACCCAATGCCTTTCCAGTCAACTCACTTCCGATTGATAATACCGCAAGATTGGAAAGTCTTGACTGTCTCATGGTAGATCGCAAATAGTTCTTTATAAATTTCAGTTTTGAAAAGCTACTTTCACATGAATCGACATACACAAATCATTAGAAATAATTTTAGGCTCAGTAAAAGGGTTTTATAGAGTCACTATGATGTACATTTTCAATAATATCAAGAATATGGCCCACTTTGAACGGAACTTAACAGTAAAGAGCAGAAATACTGAGGAATTAGCAGTAATGACTGGTAATTAAAAGCTACCAACAGGAATGGGTTGCAATGAGCCAAAATTATATTAGTAACTGAAAGGATAAGTAGGAATGGAGAGTAAATTTAATTGTATTTGACAGGAATAGGGAATAATGAACGGTTCACGTAATATTTATTTGAGGTATTGAACGTGCACTTTTTGAACCAACTAATTAGGCTATATCAGCACACGAGAATTTTCTACGAGTGAGAGCGAAAAAGCCTACCAATTTTGCCAGGAAAGCTATTTTAACAAGACTTCCAGGGTTCTTTTACATGCACAATAGACATGGGACTGACGTATTTAATCCCACCGAAGAAAGTTGTGCTATGGATTTTTATCGCTCAAGGAAAATCTGTCGACCCCTGCCGGGATTGAACCCACGAACATCGGATCCTGAGGCGAGCACTTGACCCCAAGATCATCGAGGTCAACTTCATGTATAATTTTGGACTGGAACAAGGAATAATGAAAAGTAAATTTAATGGTATCTGACCGGAATAAAGAAAATAAATGGTACGGAACTCCGCACGGACTTTCTCACTCCATTGTTTAAAAATGGATATATTTACTGGTAGATCGTAATATATGTGAAACGAAATAATATACACTAGCAAACTCGAGCACAAATTAGGCTATATTGACGTATAACATGTTTTTACTCCGGATTTTAAATTTTATATTTTTATTTTTTAAAGAATTGATGTCCTCATTTATATATTTCGACCAATAAAAAAGATCGATATTGAGTCCACAAGGGTCAATACTTCGTATTAAAATTTCAACTTTCCGTTAAAATTTTCGACTTTTTATTAGGAGTTGCACATCTTATTGTTATCGCATTTTTATTAAATTACTCATTTGTAAATTTAGACCAATAAAAAAGGTAAATATTGACTATTGAGTCGAAAACTATAGCGATAAATCATTGCTGTACAAACATTTCTCATAAGAGGTTAAAGGTAAAATAACATATACTTTTTGAGAGACTTATTTATCTACTTACTCTATCGAATTAGATAATTATTGCGTTAAAACTTAAGTAGTATCTTTGTACAACTCAAAACTCAAAAAATTGTATTAATATATTTGTCAATATCTCCGAAACTATTTGTTTTATAAAGATTTATTTCAAATAAAAGTTTTTTATTTTTTAATAATACTACAATTTTGCAATGATAAGTTATTTAGTATCGTAAATAGTTGCGGAGATAAGGAAATTTTCACTTCAGTAAAGTACCCTAAACGTCATTTTCATGGGAAAATGAGAATAGCCATTTTGTTTATAATCTTAATCAACGCCTAGATACGAATTTTAATCAAAATTGTTAAAGCCGATTTTTAGAAAATAGATGTGTTCTCTTTTCGCCATTTATTAAACTACTATTAATCTTAGGGTTAAACAAACACACAGACAGACGGCATTGCGAAAACCACTTTTAAGGGTTCAGGTCGATGTTTATCAACATCTTGGGTTAGATTTTTTTATGGTCGTATTACTTTACCTTTAGTGTTAGAAAAGTTAAAAAATAAATATATTTGCGTTTAGCTTGACAATTATTGGTAATACAAATAAAATATTTGTATTATAAATAGACCTACATATTTGCAATGATAAATAATGTCATATCTCAAATAGTTTCAGAGATGTGATACAAAAATGAGAATTTATGCATCAGATCGGAACCCTTTAAGTTATTTCGAAGAAAAATTGAGAGTAGCCATTTTGTTTATAATATTTATCAATGCTTAGAAATGAAATTTAAACAAAATTGTTATAACCGATTTTGAGAAAATCTATATTTTCTCTTTTTGCCCCTCAGTAAACTGCCCTTAATTTTAGGGTTGGATATCCTATTCAAAAAATCCCTCGGGCGACCCTATGAAAACCCTAGATACCAATTCTTAGCCCGATCGGTTTAATAGTTTAGGCTCTATTCCGAGGTACAGACAGGCGCACAAACATACGTAAATGCAGAAACCACCTACCTGTAAGGTGGCGAGAAAGTAAAAATACAATTTTTTATAATATTTTGAGAACTCGTCGTTTTATACTTATTCAATGAAATGAAAGCAAATACTCCTGAAGAATTAAAAAAAACTATATAGATTATTAAAAACATCTAATTAATTGAGAGAATGATCACTTAAAATATTTTGAGATACTCTTTAGTGTACATTCTGTTTTTCCTGTAAGGTAGCAAGATTATCTTGCATTATTACACTATGGCATAGCTTATAAGATAGGGTCTTAGTTTAATCCATCAAGGAATGATTTATATCTTTCAATCCAAACGGATTGTACCAAGGAATAAAAACTCGGATAACTTGAAAGGTGAATTATAGATCCGAGTTGGCCTATATGAATATTACTGCTATACAGCAACATACTAAGAGTGTGATACTTACGTCCACGTAAGAAGCGTTGACGTAGTCTGAGTCTGGAGTTTCCTCCAGTGGTTCCAAGACCACCCGATTGTAGTCGTCTGCAACAAGAATCAAAGGCTTTTAGAACTTAAGCAACAATTTTTTATTATATAATCAACTGTTTCCCCCACCCATTAGGTGCTAATTAATTTTGATAAAACACGTACATTTATAACTATCACTTCTTCTTACCAAATTTGTAGTTCCCTTATTAATTTTGAAATTTAGTTTAATATAGTTAGTGTGTTTTTGGAACGCCGCCAATTTGGACAGTTACTAACTAAATATTAGTTTGATATATTCTTTCATATGGCTGCGGTTTGGTATTTTTATAATTTGAGTCCCATGAATAATTTTAATGATTTTTTACTTCATTATTAGAAAACACCTCCCTTGTTTGAAGAAGACGACTCATCCAAGATGGCTAGTAAGCCTAGAAGGCATCTGGCTATACTGCAATTTAAACAGTTTTAGAATCCGCGTGGTGGGTAGGCTGGGGAGCATAGTTGCCACATAGCGGGAGTTTGCGTGTGCAAGCATAATCAGTGACTCAAGAAATCTGGCAACGTGTATCGGCTGCTATGACAACCCCTTCACGGATTGGTCGAACATGTGATGAGCCTTCATTCCCCACTCCAGCTACGCTGCCCTCCCTCCTAAAGCAGTTTGAAACGCATTATAGTTTAGTGTCGTAGTGGTTGAGTGTATTATGTCTTATACAATAGTCATTGTAGTTAGAAAGAGGTCTGGCCTTCGCAAGACTGCAGCTCTAGTTATTATTTTGTAAAATACTCTAGTATAATCACGTGTTGAATGCAAGAATAAGACATGGTACTCAAGAAACTAAGATTTTTTTTATTTCATCAAACAGTAGAAACCCGGTTATAGCGGGGTAAGTTTAAAGGCATGGATAGATGATGTAGCAGATGAGAGGGAATTTTATAGAAGTTGTGCGGGCTATGAAGTGTTATAAGGGTAAAACACTCAAGGGAATACCTTGCCAATGTTATTGTTAAATTGGATATATTTAGGTACCGTGACATATTTATTTCGGTATATGTATTACTAAAATTAGAGCTTCTATATGTTTACTAGATTACCTATAGTTCCTATTGAATACCTTAGAACGAGATTTTGAAAAAGGGTGACGTATTTACATAAATATAAATTTTTTAATTTGTATAACTATTTTACCTGAACATTTATGTAAATATTTTAGTTTTTACAAAATTATTGTTTTAATACCAAATCTTCTTGTTAAAGTGTGTATTTATTTATATTTAATATATGGTAAATATTTCACTCTTAAAGTTTGAGGAAAATGTACCTTTAGGCATATTAAAAAACTTTAACTTTTGAGAAATTATCTAAATACAGTTGTATGCCTATTCACATATATTTTAAGGAATTTAGTTTAGTTTGTTATTTTAGTAATTTAAATTTAATCTGCCGCCTAGCAGCAAGCTTCATGAAAGGGATCATCTTCGTTATTTTCATCCTACAGATTTATTCTAATTGTCTTTTTTCATTGTATTGAATATTTTTTTTTTTTTAGTTTTGTTCATTGCCTTCACATTGTGAGAATTTATTCTTACCGCTAATCTACAGTACAATAAGTCTGTAGAAAATACATCTCACTCAGCATTGATTAGTCAATTTTTTCCTCAGATAATCTTAACATCAGAGAGATATTGTCATTTCATTTTTTTTTTAACTTTTACAGTAGTGCTCTCATTAGCTTTTGCACAAAATTTTCATGAAGCCCCCCACTGTCACCATCACCAAGCTATTTTATAAAGCGTGAGCCTCGAGAATAACTGGTCTGTAGAAAACAGATACAGATCCTGCAGCCTCCATGCCACCACTCGAATCATAATAGTGTGTGTGACACATCATTTGGTTTGAGAATATTATTATCAGCGCTATCCAGATTAGATATGCAGCCATGACAACAGTATGTAGTCAGGCAATGCAAATCTAAAACCTTTCCAGTGTATATTTTACGGGTAATGTGCGAAATCCGGATAATATCGACACTAGCCGCAAGAATTGGATAACGTGGAATAATATTTGTAAAACTAAGCACGTTTCAATATGAATTTTATTTTGAAACAATATTTCGAAATTGGACAGTAAATGGATAGTAACAGTGCACTAACAACATTCGAAATTCCTCATTTAATGCTTTATTTTCCACTAACCTCGCCCAGATTAACTAACCTAACATAATTTTAGTAATATTCACTATAGTTGTAGTAAGGAGAAATATGAAATGATGATAATAAACGCACTTATATGTCAAGGTTTTTAGAGAATCCCTATACCGGCCTGCAGTCAGCTTTTCCCCGAGCACGCGGTGCTGCTGTGACGTCAGCTCGTGACCTCCACCTAACGCCGGCTTGCTTCAGTTCAGTAGCTACACGTGGTCAAGCGGAGTCAAACTCATTTTCACTTCTTGTTTATGTCAAGTATGCTACCAAATTCACTGTGAATATAGTACATGTTTGTGTGTGTAACCTTGATGATTATTTATGCGTGAGCCGTGAAGTGTTACCAAAAGTATTGTAGCGCTACTAGAAAATGCCGGGAAAGCTTTGTACCGCTCCCGTGTGCAATAGTAGCCATAAGATAGCAAAGAGTCCTGGTGCTATATACTACGCCTTCCCTAAATATCCTAGTGCCAGACGAAGTTGGGTTCTTCTTTATAAACGTGATAGAAAATTATTTGTGTTCTATTTACTCAGACCCATATTTTACCTGATGATTATGAACGTGACCTTCACGTTGAACTGATGAACTTGCCTAAGAAAAACAAATTAAAATCGTCTGCTCTTTCCTCCCTTAAACTAAGCATTAAACCTCCTTGTCGTGTCTTCAAAAATGTTATCCAAGGGGAAAATATTACCCGTGATATAGAAAACATTATTTTATCTATTATAGCTAATAATCATAAAATTATTAGAAATAGTGTATTGAAACTCATAATTAAAGTTAGATAATTAGAAATATTGGACATAAGATGGTTCTTTGCTTCTAACACGGATTATAAATATTACAGACGGATCGAATCCTATATTTCTCGAATCCAACTCTCGAATCAGATTCTTATATTTTCTTTTGAAATTTGAATAAGCTAATCTTTAAAAATGTAAAATTTTAATTAAAGTGGAAAATATTTCAAATCCAACTAAAAAAAAATTGTTTAAGACCTGGTGCCACCGACAGAACAAATCCAGAAGATTTATTTTATTAATTTCTTTATATTGTTATATTGTATCAAGAAAAATTCTTCACAATTGTATTAGAGATACTTTTTTTTATATTTTCATGAATATCGAATCTTCCGAATATGAGGGATTCGAGGAATCGAATACTCGATCTCCCATCTCTAAGAAATATTATATTGATCTGGTTTACTGGGAAAAATATGATTTTACATCACTTACAATTTTAGCTGACTTGTCAGATAATGTTCTTAAAACTATTAATTAGGCCAATTTAACAAATTTAAGCTTTTTCTTTGTCAAAATTAGGTAGTAATATTGGTAACTAAAAAGTATTTTTCTAGTATATCTGCTAGAGGTGGTTTTACTCGCACAAGAAAAAGATCACGAGAAATTATGTTTTAATATTTTATAAAATCTGTTTATTTCAATGTATATTTTCACCAAAATATTTTATATACTAGACATATTTTAAACAATAATCATAAACTAATGGCTTTTATAATATCTCACTAGTTTTAATATTTTCTCAACTGAGCAGAGCTAAAATTATTTATAAATATAAAATGTAAATATTTACAAATAATATATAGCTATATCTTTCTATTATTTGATGCATTTTGGTATTTTTTAATAATTTGGTTTCTATTTTTAGCCTTGGAACTATCATATTCATGTGAAACTACTAAGATGTTCATAGAGTGCGGAATATACTGTTTTCAAATATAAATAAATATGGTCACTATTTGATACAAAATGCAACTTTTAATCGTTACTTCAGTTAAAAATTCTATATTTTTATTTAAAAAAAAAGTAATTTTTGGTTTATGGGTAGATGTCTTCATTTAGAGTCACTATTTTGTGTAAATTTTCAAAATGTTGGAGTTGAAGGTCAAAGCTTCTTTGCTCCAACTTTGATACACCCATATTAACCTTCGCATCTTTGAAACGTTCCGAAAGAAGAAAACGTGTATATAATATGAACAGATTTGAAATATCTCACTAAATATGACGTATTTCAACATATTATTTTTAGAAAAGCTACTAAACAGTATTTTAGCAACGACTAGTGATTAAATGACATCTGCAACTTAAACATAATACAAAATAATATGATGGTATTTGTTTTTTATCTAAAACATTTTCTTTGCCTATATGTAGCCAAAGCTTTATCCACCCTGTAAGGTAGCAAGATTACCTTGCATTATTCCGCCATGGTTTAGTTTATAAGGTAGGCTCATAATTTAGTCCATCAAAGTAAGGCTGATAATTCAGGGTAAACGGAGGATATTTAATGGATCATTTCAAAGTAGTGTTACGTGACAACAACAACAACAAAAACATTATCTTCAACATCAACTTTGACTGCTGTATATTTAAAAAGTGTTTCCTGCTCACTCAGATTTATTTTTAATTAATTTGTATTAATGCTATAGATTGTCACCTGATATTACTAATAATAATATTTAAATTTGCACGAACACAAATGTAATTAGCACCTAGTAAAAACAATTAAAAATACAATGCCTCAAAGGAAGTCAACAATAAACAAAAGGGTATTCCCCCAACTCGGTGAAGTGAAAGAAACTGTTTAATTTTGAGCCTAGCTTTCATTGGATGGACGTAAACAAGATAATAGGAAAGTATTATGCATTGACAAATAATTCATTGTTAAAATAAATAAGAAAAACGAATTATGCAAAAATGATGTATATATTTTATTAACGACGTTGCCTACATGTGATTTTGTGGCAGGTCAAGATAGCATTTTTTTAAAATCGTCTACAACTCAGCCTGTTAAGTTTATTCACGAAAATGGCCAGAGGGAATCTTCCTGTTAGGATATAGGATATATCTATGATTACGTTCCATATTTAAAAGTAGAGAACATTAATTATTTATATACTCACATGGAATGCACTTCTGGTTCTGGTTTTTTTCTTTGTTGGATGTCTTCATGGCGTGTCGGCAAGAGTGAGTCTCTACTTTACAGGCGGTCTGGAACAAACATACAGTAGCCGTTAATATCATGTCTTTATACTGACATAAAGACTACGGGGAGTAGTGGGGGTAACGGTGTGTGTGTGGGGGGGTGGGGTGGGGTACTTTTGAGTTACTTGTGAAAGAACCTAGAACAACGTCAATACTCTATATTTGATTATAATACTCTATATTTGATTATTAGAAACGTAAAGTCCAAGTTTTTGAGCAGCCGATCAGAAATAAGTATTTTCCAGTGGGTATCGATATAGTATGTTAGAACTACAAGATGAACTGTTGCCAACCATCTTTCCATGTACTTATACAGAGCGTTTCTAAACTCTTTGTCCAAACTTAAACCATAGCATCTGTGGGTAGAAAGAAGCAGAAAGTCCTGGTAGAAAAATGTTCGGAATAGTAATCTTGTACTAGATGTAAGTTCAAGTTAGGCCGGGAACACACGAGCGTTGTATCAACGGAAGTTGTAACGGACGTTATTTTTGACTGATGTTATTACCTTGGTCACACAGAACGTTAGTATACGTCGTAAAACTGATAGAAAAGAAAAATGGATGATATTGAAGCCGCGGTTATCGTTTATGCTGCATTCAGAATGAGATAAAAAAACCGAAAACAAAGAAAATGGTGGCTGCATCCCATAAAAATTGAAAGAAGGTGAAGGCGTATTTTATATACTATATGGGCGTCTTCGAGATGATAAAGAAAAGTTTTTCAATTATTTTCGTATGTCCCAGTAATCATTTGATGAATTGTTAGACAAAATAAAACGAAGGATTACGCATCATAATACTAATATGAGACTTGTGATACCAGCGGAAGAGATGCTTGCTGTTGCTTTAAGGTAAGGAGGAACTTAATGTGACTAATCAAAATTTGGCTCCACTAGGTTCTGTCCCATGGAGGGCGTGGAAAGATACACACACATTAGGAAATTATATTAATATATAATCAATTTATATACGTACTTTGTGGAACTTCTCCATTTTTAGAAGGAAAATAAATAAACATTTAATTTAGTTTATACTTATTTTTCTGACTACTTTATTAATAAAAACTATGAATAAATAGTACGTAATTAGTATTTATTAATATATTTTAAAGAGTATTTGATTAATAATCATTAAATGAGTCCATTGAAGAGTCAGTGATGTTCGTTGAAGCACTCGATGGTGGATCGTCACCAACAGGAGAAAATTGGGTGAAGCATGACGTTAATGGCGTTGCTGAGTGATGTGGCTGGTAGCTGTTGTTGATGGGCTCTTGGTGCAGATTTTATGAGGGCGATAATACGGCATTACAACATAAGAAAGACTAGGGGCAATGGTTTGTTTAGATCGTTTAATATTTTGTAGTAGTTCCATAACTTTATTTCTGAAATGCATTTTTTCATCAATTATGAACGTTTTTAATATCGGCAGCGTAGACTTGTTAAATGATAAATCCTCGTTATCATCATTTGAACTTCCTTGCCACGAATCAATGAAAGAAGCAAGTTTTTATTTCAAATCACATTTCCTGTATGTTGAGCTGAGAGATTTGTTGTTTCCTTTATTTCCACTTAAATACTGCTAGCAGTGGGTCGTGGTTCTTGGAATTTATTTAAAAATGCTCATTGTTCTCCATACACATATCATGTTACATTTTTTGAAGCAGAACCAGCTTTTATATTTTCATTTTTTGACTACGGAAATAATTGTCTCAAACAGCTCTCCATTTGTTGATGACTTCTTGCACTAAAAAAAAAAAGAATGGTTGAATAAATAAACAAAGTTATCTATAATTATTAATAATCAGGGTCAAGTATAAAAAATTATTCAAAACAATTATTTTAATGAGATAAGCAATATTTTTCTTAATTAATAACTTAGTGGAGCCTAAAGGTAAGATTAGGCTAGGTCAGTTTATAAAGTTTGATGTTTTTATGTGGCTAGTATAACTATTAACACTGTTTAACAATATTTATATATTCTTTTGGATTAATGATTTGCTTACTAGACCCAATAATTATTTTATCAATATTTTCATTATATTTTCATTGGTTTCAGATATTTGGGCAGTACAAATAGCCTTAGCGATTCACACAATCATTATCGAATAGGACTGTCCACTCTTAGCAAAATTATACAGACAGTTTTTAAACAGATTTGGGAAGTATTGCATGAGGAAGGCATACCAATATCTAGTAAAGAAAAGTGGAAAGACATAGCAGACGGTTCTTAACAGAAGGCACATTTTCCACATTGCCTAAGGGCTATCGATGGCAAACACGCAAGAGTTATCAAACCTGGAGGAAGTGAATCCTTATATTTTAATTACAAACATTATATCTCTGTCGTTCTACTGGCAGTTGTAGATTCTAACTACCACTTCACATACGTTGACGTTGGATCTTCTGGAAAAGACTCGGACTCCCTATCTTTATAAACTCCCCCTTATGGCAGGGATTGCAAAACAAATATATTGATATCCCAACACCAAGTGTGATATCAGGAGTTTCTAGACCCTTGCCTTATGGATTGATAGGTGACGAAGCTTTTGGGCTGTCATCGAACATGTTTAGACCTTATGCAGGTAAATATCGACAAAGGGAGAAACGGATATTTAACTACAGGCTTTCACGAGCTAGACTGTTCTTTTGGAATCTTAACCAATAAGTGGCGAATATTCCATAGACCTATCGACGTGGGTATGGAATTTGCCGTGAATATCGTGAAATGCTATTGTGTGTTGCCTAATTTTGTACGTGAATGCGATGGATACAGCTTCGAGGATACCCTAACAGTGAATGGAATTGATGTAATTGAGGTTATGGATGATCACCTACATGTTCATAGATCTGCAAACATATTTAGAGATGCCCTAACCAAATATTGATATTGGACAAGTATCATGGAAAAACGAAAAAATTTGAGTACTTTGTAATCAAGGCCGTAGCCAGCCGATGATTTCAGGGGGGGTTTGGTGGGCACATCCCCCAATTGCTGGAGGCTAGAAAAAGTCCGGAAGAATCGAGTACTCCCGATTACACAACACAATCGAGTTACTCGATTATTTTTACTCGATTGTGCCCATCACTAGACTCACAGTATAACACGGCCATCACAACTTACGCTCTAGGTGATCCTTTGGTCAGAACTTTAGGTGATGCTTTGGTCGGAACTCTGGGGCAAGGCCGTAGCCAGCCGATGATTTCAGGGGGGGTTTGGTGGGCACATCCCACAATTGCTGGAAGCTTGAAAAAGTTATAAATATTGAAAATTTCTAGAAGCTCTCTGAAGTTCTTTTTATGGTAACACAGCCCCCTAATTTGTACTTGTACCTTAATTTTGATGTTGTTATATAAAGCCATATATTTTTTGTTCATAACATTTCGGGGGGGGGGGTTTGAACCCCCAAAACCCCCCCTTGACTACGGCCTTGTTTGTAATCATTTTAATAATTAAAACCCTTTTAACCATTGTAGCAACTGAAACACTTTGTAATCATTGCCATAGTTAAAACAATTGTAAATACATATTTTTAAATACACAGGCCTACTTTCATATTATTTTTTTTCTTACCAATTACTTTTCATTCCGTTTCAGTTTTTCCCTTGAAATCTTCGGTTATTGCTTCGGAAACATTCAACCACTCTTCATTTTTTTATTACGGTCTTTATACTCGCTGCTAGTTACATCCCACAAAACAGGACGCTTTTCAATTTCTGATATCAAATGTTATATACACATTACTAATAACCAACTTAAAAAATATTGCCTCTCAAAATGGTCTCAACGGACGTCAAATTGACGGTCGTGTGTCTGGATCAGTACTGTCACATAAGATGCTACAACGTCCTGTGCCACTGTTCAACGTACGTTGTAGCATGTCTCGTCCATCAAGAGCGTTGTGCGGACGTTAAATTGTACGGACGTTGCTCGTGTGACTGCATTTAACTCAATACCATACAACGCTCGTGTGTTGCCGGCCTTAGACGTGGCAACGCTGGGAGTACGTACGTGTACAGCAAACTGCATATCGTTAAGTGAGCACATCATAGCAGGTGTTCAAAACTACCTCCCCGACTTGGTCACAACAGTATCAGTCAGTTGCATTTGACGCGGGTTCACCCCCTTCAGACAAGTTGCTCGCGGCCGGACATTTCTTCCCGCCTAATGTTATGCAACCTGTTGTACACGCATGTACTCACAGCAGCGTACTCTCGGCGTTTGCGTCTAACTTCAACTTTCTATTAGTTGTGCAAGATTACTTTTCCGGGAAATATTTTTACTACGAATTTATGTTCATTTTTGCCCACAGATACTGTGATTTAAGCTAGGGCAGAGAGTTTAGAAACGACCTGTAGAGTATGAACATGCAACACGAATAGTAAAGAAATATGATTGCTGCGGAGCAGGAGAAATTCGATCAAATTAATAAATATTAACTAATATATAATTGAATTA
Source organism: Timema bartmani (assembly GCA_902151455.1). Classification (NCBI taxonomy): domain Eukaryota; kingdom Metazoa; phylum Arthropoda; class Insecta; order Phasmatodea; family Timematidae; genus Timema; species Timema bartmani. Next base: position 87,671 of record CABFWB010001051.1, on the reverse strand, counting down.
TGGCAGTAAATCATGAAACTTAGTACAAAATACGCCACTAGATATCACCGTTGTGTATTTTCGATCTTTACCTTTCATTGGCTGAGAGTTTTACATTTGAAAAGGTCATATTAAAGTAATGTATAAGTACCAATTTTCAAAGTAAAAGTTTTACGTCTTCTAGTTAAAGTTTTTTTAATTGTATAACCAGCTTTAAAAGTTTTATATAATCAGCCCTCACTCGAATTAATAACTAAAGGTTTCGAAGTAAAAATATTAAAACTTTCAAAAGAGTTTGGTGATAAACTTTAAATTAAATAAATATCCCACCTCCCCCCCCTCCCCCATCCAAGCCCAACAGCGCTCGCTCGCACGCACACGCACACGCACACAAACACACACAAACACACACGACGATGAAAAGCTTTTAAAGGACCCCCCTACTTGCTCTACAGTTCTATCCCGTTTCCAACAATTTTGTGGGGACAAATTAGGTTTATCTTAAATTTATTTTAAAATTAGGCGTGTAAAATCAAATATGCAATTTAAATGATGCATAGTTCGTGAAACTAGTAGTCTTAATTGTTTATCCCCAACTAATGCTCGAGTGCAGAGAACATCGAAAGTGCACAAGAGGGAGAAACGCACGAGGACCTTGTATCAAAAGGGTACAAGGGGGAAAAACTGAATAACGTGTAAACATGGCTAATATATATTGTAAACAACCCTTTACTCTTTACAAGCTTTACAAGGATAGGTTGATAACTGTATAATTTACGAAACTGACAATATTTGGAATTTATGAAAAATATACATTTTTTGCACCGCGTCTTACTAACTGTTCAGGCTATACTCCTATGTACTAAATACGGTAATAAGTTAGGGATGAGAAAAGTTGAATTTAGAGTAGGTGTACCCATAATTGCTTGGACGAAGAGTGGAAAACTATGTAGGAAAAATCATTCTCAATACACACAAATGGGATTCGAACCCCGATCTCCCTGTCATCGGAAGTCTAGTCTATTTATTGCGAGTGTGACACATTATACCATGCGTCCACCGAAGAGGATTAGCTTTTATTAGTCACCATCACCACCACGTCCATAGCTCACAGCTGTCGAGGGGATTAGTTCGAAATAAGTAATGGACATGAACTGGATGCAAACAATGAAACTCAAATTGAAATGGAGATGAGTCGTTCGTGAACAAACGGGTCAAATTGAAAGATACGGTGGAGCGAATGCGTTTAGAAAAAAGGGGGTGATTGAGTTGTGAGTCTGGTCGTTTGATGTAAACAGTACGATGTCAACAAGCGGTGTTGTCATATGGGGACTCAACGACTACAAACAATGGTGCGATTCTGATCTACTCCAAAGCAGGTACACTAATTCAGCCTGTGCGCTTTCAGTACGTAGTCGAGCGGATGGTCGCGACAAACACATTCCTGGTATACGAAAGTCGTAGAACGGGGGATGATCGCCGAAACGTTATGTGGACAAAATAATATAGGTTGATGTAAGAATACTTCTAAAAAAAACGGGTACACACCAATAACAAGAACCAGTTTAGAGCTATCTTTGAATATAATGGGGAAATTACGAGCCGGTAAACGTTTCAGTATCCACAACTGGTTCTAAACTAGCTCAGAGATTTTCGAAACTCATTTTCAAAAGATCGTTCTTCTGGTTCTGTTCTTTCTTCTTGATACCATTTTTATATTTAATATTTAATGTGAGGTATTTAATGTGCACTTTCTGAACCGACTGATTATATTAGTACACGAGAATTTCTATGAGCGAGAGCGAAAGGGCCTACCAATTTTGTCGGAAAGGTATTTTCACATACCTTCCAGGGATCTTTTACATACTACAATCCACAAGGGACCGACGGCTTTACTTCCTCTCAGAAGGAAGTCGTGCTACGGATTTTTATCGCTCAAGAAAAATCCGTCAACCCCTGCTGGGTTTGAACCCACAAACATCGGGTCCAGAGGTGAGNACCACCGAGGTCGACCCGTTTATATCGTCTTTATGTTTGACGTCCTGCGACTCTCGGTATTACCGACAATTATTTTTTATCACCGCGTCTTATTACCCGTTTGGGTTATACGCTCTTGTACTAACTACGCTAATAGTCTTAGGGATTAGGAAGGTTATATTAATAAGTGTACCCGAATTTGTGTGGAGGGGGAGTGGAAAACCATTTGGTAAAAACCACCCTCAGTTCACCCGACAGAGATTTGATCCTTGATCTCCCGTGAATGGCAGTCTAGCCTAGTGCAAGAGTAGCACGTTAGACCACGCGGCCACCGAGGCGGGTGGTAAAATTATTAAGTTCGTTTACTTTATCTCATGACCACATTGATAAAGCTGGATTCAAATAACACAGCTATAAAATTAAATATATGGTACAGTGCACCGCAGAGACTTTATCTTTCTTTCTTCTTAAAATAGACACATTTACTTAAAAACTCGTAAGATTTTGAAACGAAATTATACATATTACCACAGAAACACTCCACCAAAGAGTATGAATGAAATAATATACACTGTTACAGAAACGAAGAGGAAACTGGAACATATCTGTCCACCAAAAGCATAGCAATCAATTTCACATTTTACAAGACCTCCACAAAAATATATAAATTTACTTATAATTTTTAAAACCAATAATTTCTGATTTATATTTCAAACTAGCACAAGTACCCAACTTTGCCCGGGATAACCATGCAATGTATTACGTAGCGCTTTTCTTTATTTCAAACAGACAGAAAAAATCTTCATTTTATTTTTTCCGATAAAGCTTTTAATACATTAAAAAAATCAAATTTCAAATTTAGAGAAATCCAGCTTTGAGGTGCACATGTTTGGACACAGGGGATATTAATTTTAGAATGTAATCCCTCTGCTTGTGGTAGGTATCGCGAAATGCTCATGACAGACAAACAAACTCTTCATATAAAAATAAAATATTTTTATTTTTAATAGAACTACCATCTTACAATTAATAGCTATTTAGAATCTCAAACAGTTGCGGAGATAATAAAAAAATTGGACATTTCTGCCAATATAAGGTACTCTCAAAGTAATGTTCATGGGAAAATGAGAAATTCCAATTATTTGTAATGGAAATGGTATCTAGATAAAAATTTAATATAAATTGTTATAGTGGATTTAGAGAAAATCGATTTTTCTCTTATTTTCCTTTGGCAAACTACCCTTAACTTTAGGAATAGATATCTAATTCCGAAAATTCATTGAGGGAACCTTATGAAAACCCAATTGGTAAAATGGTTTCGGCTCTAGTTCGAAATACAAACAGATGGCGTCATCAAACGTAGACACTTATCAACATCTTGAGTTAGATTTATTTTCAAATCATAATACTTCTCTATCCAAGGGGTCGAGGTAAAGTAAAAAAGACAATCCTGGTTCTAGAAGCGATTTAAACGGTTAACACCTGAGACAGGCTTGAAACAGCCTCCAGAGAGAATCCGATGAGGTGAAAGTTTACGCTGACGTAAATTTATGATGCTATACTTCAGTCTAATTTTAATAGTAAGGGACTTATCTTACAGAGAGAAAAGCTAATAGATATTTAGTGGTGGTAACCGACAGATAACAGAAGCTACCATGTCTGCTCTTATGTATCAATTCGCCAAAACATATGAGCTGCAAGTCCACATGTCTAGTAGTTGTTTGTTTTGGCAGTCAAAACTTTCACAACAAACAATTTGTTTTTGATTAATTTTTAAAGTAGTTTTACATTATTGAAATAGGAAATTGCGAAAATCAACAATTAGGCGAGTCTTTACGTTTGAATTGGTCACGTCTTGATCTCAAAAGGTATTGATCAAGCGGCTCTGACCAAGCCTAAGGGTGAAAACGACTTTCGAGCTGTGTTCCATAAACAAAGCTGGGGGTTGGGGTTGGTTTGATATAAAAGTGGTTAGTTTAATTTGTGTGGTCCTTTATGTACTACTAATCGATGGAATCTGCCCTATTTAATCGTATTCTTAACAGGATTGATATTTATTTTGAATCGGCGTAGTATTTACATTACATAACTAAATTTACTTTCATGAAAAAGCCTATATAAGCCACGAAGTATGTATTTACGGGTATGTAGGTTTAGGCCAAATAATGTTTTTTTTTTTTTACAAATAAACACAAATAATAATAATAACTAGCTAGACACACAATATTAAATTTTTAAAATTTGCCAAATGATTTGAAGAGAACGAGTGAAATAAGTTTAAGTTATATTCATGCATAAAGCAAAACTAATAATAAATAGTGAATAACGTACAGTGTACATTTCATAAGAAAAATAAAACGGTTTAGTGAAGCGTGGTGTCTTAAGACTTAATTAAATCGATTGTATCTATCAATAGAAAATAGAAAGTATCTAAATATAGTTCAATAAAGGGTTCATTCGAAAATCCACGTAAATTATGTAATATTTCCTCTTTATTTTTAATCATAAATGCAATCATAGTCATCGATTCTAAAAAAAATATACAATTAGTTAGTTACAAATAAGTAGGGCGACCATAGCACATTCATTTCATACATGAACACAGAAGCTAATTTTTTTCTGCTGTGTAGACCTATACTTGTATTTAATTGGCTAGAACTTCTCATACTCTCATTGGCTCATACAAGACCCGTCTATTCTCAAGTTCACACATAACCTATAAACCGTTAAAGTTAAATAAACATAGTGCACTAGCCATTAATCACTAAATATCAATTTTGAACGCCACCACTGAAAGCAACGTTTTTCAACTTATTGCGCACTCACTATGTGCTAAGTACTATTCGCTACTAGGTATGCGTTATGCGTGAATATGCCTGAACAGAATAAAATGAAATGTAAAACTAAAAAATAAAAGTGGCATACCATATCAGTAATAAAAGATAATTATCGTTATATATTTCAAATCAGTCATTTTTTTTAGCACTGCGTCTTACTACTCGTTCGGCTGTTTATGTACTAATTACGCTAGTGGTTTTAGCGATGTGGAAGGATATATTTATAGGAAGTATACTCGCATTTGCGTGGAGGGAGAGTGGAAAACCATTTTGGGGAAAACTCAGTATACCAGACCGAGATTCAAACCTGGATATGTCAGTCTTCGGCAGTCTAGTCCATTGCGAGGGTAGCGCCTCAGAGTATTCGGCCACCAATGTGGGTAGGATACAATTGGACCTTTCTTTGAAACTCGAGTGTTTAAGTAAGTACTGGTATTTATACTATTTTTTAAACCGTGCGTTTAAAAGATTTATCCCAGATCTCTGTGCACTTTATATTATATACCATGATTTTATTACGAATGGAATTTTGAGACAGCTTTTAGAAACTACAAATATATTTTATTACGTTCAACATCGATACCATTTTACTTTATTATTTATGTTATTTGATAGGTATTTAAAATAACCATGAAAAGTGACAGCCGCAGATCAGATGACTTGACGTATCAATATGTGAAAGTGGATCAAGTAACTTTTTAAACTATCAGATATGTCCATTCATAAGAGAATAGGGGTATTGTAACTTGAAGTGGCATTTTTTTCTCCCTTACGTAGATAAGTTTGTAAATTGATTTGCATTTTCGTTATTCTTTTGATATCAATGTATCATTACATAAATAGGGATATGTACTAGAAGCTACAGTGTATACATAAAATAAAAATATGCTTTTCTAAAAATAAACTAAATACTTTGTAGAGTTTATTGAAAAATTATTACTAAATGGATAATAACCACACACTATTTTTAGACTAAATATATATATAAATATATACACACACAAATACAAACACATAGTTTAATATGCTACCATTCAACCATATACATTATTATTACTTGAAGAAGCGAACCAATGTTAAGAATGATTATTTGAACATTAATTACATTCTTTCCACCCCAACAATGTCACTCGCGCCCGATTAAGTGGCAGATTGGTGACACTACTAAATATCACGTCAATAATAGCACCCAGTTAACAAAGACAAGGCGACTGTTTACTGAGGAAAGAGGAATAAACAAAGGAGAGATTTGGGTGCGACACGAGCGAGGACAGAGCGTTTGTGGGGCAGATGGTGTTGGTGAAAGGATGGTATTGGTTGAGGGGGGATACGTAGCTTTTAAAGGAGCAGAGAGCGGCAAAGGATCGAAAAGCTCTGAAAGGATTTCTACGTTCCCCTACACAAATCCAAAAACAGCATACGCAGACAAAAGTGCTTTAACTTTAAGTTTGCTTGAAAGCATTGCTCTTAGAAAGCTTCTGTATACGGAATTTAGATACGTACAAAAAAACAACCCCACCGACGATGTAAAAACTCTTACGGAGAGAAACAAAAGCTCTGAAACAGGGTCCGCTTATTCAAAAGCTACCGTAGCGAGTATATTGCGCGCATTTAAACCTTGATTACAGTTTTAGAAAATAAAAGATGAACACACAAAACGTGTTGAACGAACTACCTAACATTCACTAAAACATTCATGTGCTATTTTAAGGACAGATAGCTCTTCATATTAAATTAGATGTTTCATTTTAAATACAGTTGAAGTATGTGTGGGTAACGTAACAGATTAAGCTTGACCCCTCCTCCCTGCAAGATTTATTTTACGAGCCCCTTTTTCCAAGTCATCTTAATAAATGTTATACGAAATAATTAATAGTCCTAAATAATTACTAATTTAGTAATCACACCTTATAATGCCTAGTTTAGTCTCGGTTTTGTATTGGGAACGTTATCTATCGGTTGGTTCAGTCAGTCAGTCAGTCAGTCAGTCAGTCAGTCAGTCAGTCAGTCAGTCAGTCAGTCAGTCAGTCAGTCAGTCAGTCAGCTTGATTCCATGAAAATAAAAGAAATTCTGCACTATTTAAAACGGAATGGTGGAATAATTGAAATAATGCTATTAGCTTAGTTATAATTGACAACACTTTATGATAAACATATTCAACTATATAAATGGTCAATAACTAGGATATAATTTATTTGATTAAATTACTATAAATTTGCTGGAAATAATTGTAAAGTTCCCTTTCGTGGGCCCCCTTATACTATTGGGCCCCCACACATTGCAGGACTTGCGGACCTGGCTCTTACACCATTGTGTGGGCTCGAAAACATTTCATAGCATCTCTTGTCTTATTTTTATATTTAAGTCCATTTCCGGTAATAGACCAGCACACCACTAACAACTAAGAGAAACAAGGACATCACAACTTTTATTAAATATTGCAGATATTAGATGATTTTAGGTATCGCTTAGAAAAGAACAAGGTTTTCCTAATTATTGTAACGTTATTTGCCACCCTACCATGTATTTCCTTATATTTTTCTAATTTTTGTAAATGGTTTTCAATTTATTTTCGTTTGAAATTATCCACTTCAAAGTTCGGCCGCAGCTTATCCCGCTGTGTTGCCGGCGTGACAAATAATACTATTTACATCCATTCAAAAAAATAAAAGGACGGAAGGATGAACGTCTAACACTGTTTTAAATAATTTAAATAATGAATTTTGACCTAAGAAAAAAACACTTACCTTTAATTAAACATATTAATTATCCTTCTAAGAAGTTTGTTGACTCTTATATTTATTTTCAATGTCGGCCATGATTTATTTCAAGGCACGCGCACTGCGCGGATTTGGTAAAACAAGTGAGTGGTGGGTCTCGCGATTGTAAAAAAAGAAAAGAAAAAAAAGACGTGATATAAATACCTCCAAAATAGCGCGGATTTCAATTTTGACAGATAGAAATAAACAGCTTTATTCTTTTAAGAAAAGACATTGTTCATATTCATTGACATATATTTCAATATTTATATTAAATTTGCATTTTATTTTATATTCATCTCTAGTTCATAGCCAACATTTTATCTTTTGTTTTAATGTATTAGTTTTCTCATTGGACGTGGAAGAAAATATAACGTTTTTAAATTTGATTCATGGAAAATTTTCTGAAGAAGATTAGTGGCTGCTTCCTTGCTTTTTCTCTTTTTTACATGCAGCAAAATCTGTGTGGCTCCTGACTAAATTTAATTTTAAAGTGGAACAATGGCTGGAAAGTTAAGTGTCTGGGGACGAACTAGAGACTGTTTATTTCTTCAAATTGTGGACGAGTTGGAAGAAATAAAAGGAAACAGATTTCAACATGGACGAATTCATTGGTGAGGTCCAGCCAAATCTTCAATTTTAAATATATTTGTTTCACTCTTTTTATCAAGCGACCAGGATTTATGCAAAAACTTTCAGAAAAGACTAAATATATTCAGACTCTTTATCTATTCCAGAGAATTCATTAATATTTTATTTTATGTAAAAATATTAATTCTATTGATTTATTTTTCTTTGTCCTCAACAATACTATTTTTTTTGTCTTAATCAAAACTATATACGAGTATACTATATAAGTTTAGCCTATATACATTTTTTCTTTCACTCTAGTATTATACATTCTAAAACTCCTAAATTTAAACATGTTTGGAGATTGTTATTTTAATTGATTAATTTTGTTTAAGAATATATGTAATACCATTTATTTTTATATTTTATTTTGTCAGATTAGCGTTATATTTATCCGGAATTCCATAGGTAGGATTGGGATGTGGTAAAAGGGAAACAATAATAATAATAACTCACAAAAGTTTCAATAATTGTATTTTTTTTATTGTAATCTAAATTATTACATTTTGTTTTAATGATCCATTTTATTTCAATTATTTATGTTTTATTTTAAGTATTGTTTCAACTCTTGTAGAGACTTACAGCACACCATTCTTGTAGTTAAGGTAGTGTAATTATCATTAACATTGTAATATCCAGGTAAACGTTCCCGAGCACACCCAGTGAGTGGTCTCGAGTATTAAGAGTCATCGTGCTTCTGTCAAAGTTTGCAGAGCTGAAGTTCTTTTTTATTATTATTATTTTCTCCTAGATCCTAGGAGTGGCGCCCAATAAATACATAATTTTATTCATCCCGACGTTACCTTTCGTTGTGTAAAAAGGATTTGGAAGACACAAACTTGTAATTTTTATTAAATTATATTTAGTCGAGATAGCACTCGTTTCCGTGGACAACATTTATTGAACTAAACACCTGTACAAAATAGTCCTACTATGGTTGTATTTTTACCTAATCGTTCTTTACATTCTGATATAACATAACCGTTTAGAATCAAACTCCACGTTCTCACGTAATGGCAAGGTTTAGGCTACGGCCAGACGAGCTGTAAAATACTGCCGAGAACCGCAGTATAATAATGCTGCTACAAATTGTGGGTGGCCAGACGACGGCTGTAGTGCTGCTTCTTCACGATACACTAGCAACGAGTAGCTTTTGTGTGCAGCTGTGAAAATGAAATAAAGGTGATGAATCCTAGTGCCAAACTGCGTTTTGCGTATTACTTGTCAGACGTCGGCGCAGTCTAAAAAGAGAACGAAAGTGGTGGATTCATCCCATAATTAGTAACTGAGCAACACATGGGTAATTTGTTTTACTTCTTGAAAAATTGAAACTGTAACTACCCTATAAAATTCTTTGTGTATTATCGAATGTCAATTAACTCGTTTGACTACCAAATGAGTGTTTTTTTCTTCTTCAAAATTGAATCCATCCCAAGCATCTCCTGCTAGAGCGTCTATTACGTTAGACCAACATTGCAACTTCAAATAGCAGTTTTTGTGCTCTCCACACTTTACGTCATACAGACATGGATAGTTCTCTACCTCAATAATGAGCTGCTCGCTATCTACTGAATCTATATCCATTTTGGAACAAAATAGTAAATAAAATAAAGAGAACACACGAGGCAGGGATATGACGCAGCTACACAATACTGCACGTGTGGAGACACTTTCGCTGTAAACTGTCGCCAGAATTATGAGCCCAGGTCTATTCGTCTGCGACACGACCTTGAAATGAGTTCCATTTCCCAACTATGCAGTAATTTACAGCGTTGTGTGGATCTATTGGGTGCATTTTAATGCTTTATTTTACTTTTTGGCAGTATTATACAGCTCGTCTGGCCGTAGCCTTAGTATCGCTTTCGATGATCTCATATAACGTTGTTGATAATCGTTCTTGATTTTCTCTTGAAATGTCTCCAAACAATCGTTCTCAACAATTTCTCTCTGGTAGCCTTGTTAACTATATTTAACTAAAACATTATCAATAAAATGAAACTAAAACTTCTAAAAAAAATACTTCGAATTCACAACAAAATACCCATTAAAAATACGATCAAAAACTCTTAATAAATGCATATGACTAAATCAAACACGCACTTTACATATGGAAACTAAAAAATTGGTAGGCAAAAAAAGCCTTCAAAAAATAAACTCTCTCATCCTGCTGAATATAATATTGATTTACAATTAATATCTACTTGAGAAGTAAGTCACTCACAACACAACCCTCTCTAGCCTAGTTGAAGTCTCTCACTAGGAACGTGTATTTTACAACAAAAAATGCAATGGGGATACAAAGCTTATTTATGGATTTAAAAAACATCTAAATAATTAATTATTCAAAACAAAATGTCCACAATAACTCAAAAAAGCCTTAAAAAATTACTCAAATACCTATTCGAAAATGACGCAAACTAAGAAAATATTACCTAAAAATCTAATTTGACAAAAATGATGAAAAAAAGTATCCATAAAAAAGTTTTCACAACCAGGGGGGTCAAGTCTATCAGCAATTAGCTCAACGCAAATAAAATCTGTAAGTTTAAGATTGTCTATCTAGGAATATTATTTATTTTTTGTATATTTTATTCACATAACGAGTGCAAAAATGTTTACACTTCACATCTTAAGTTTACATAAATATATTTGAGAAGTTAAAATATTATCGTGTACCCGTTTGTGTATTGGTGAGAAATATATTAAAATGTGGCATGGTAACAACACCATATTATGCCAATAATTTGAAACTCACAACGGGACCATGCAGACAGAATGTCAGGCTCACCTAGTTTGCTTGCGGATGATGTGAAAGTCGGGGTTCAAATTTGAATACTGTATTGTGGGTGTATTTTCTCGGCCACGAAATTGCTGATACATTTTCATTAAATTCTATCTATCACATTCCTACCCCAGTATTGTTAAAATACCGATGGACTGGATGGGTATTAAGAAGGGGTGGGAAAAGACCAACTATACTGTATGGACATGCCATTTCTGGGCAGTCTAAGTTGTCACTCTGGCTCAGTACTACACCCAATATCACCCCTGAGGTAACTTCAGGTCTTGTGGAGGAAATATTGATCTTCCCTCCCTCTCAGTTAACTGTTGAAAAATCTCCTCGCTTTCAGTTATGTCTGAAGATGATGTGCTGGGATGAAAAGGAGCCACTGGCAACCTCGATGAACGTTGAAAAACAGGTATTATATTCATGAGAAGATTGAGATCACGAAAACAAGAAAATTACAAAGCTATTTTTTAATAGTAGCCATTCAGTTACTTCAAAGATAATATCCAGTATAGTGAATAGGAGAGAGAAGTAGCTGTTTAACATAAGAGAACAAAACAAACTGGTGAGAGTGTTGTAAGCCTCAGAGGTCCGAAACTAAAGATTGTTATAAGTCCTCTTAAGATCCCATATCAGTGGCAACCTGGAAACTAGATACAGTGAAATATTATAATAACGGACACCTTCCAGTATAAAAAAAAAGGTCCGTCACTAAAAAGTAAATACATTTAGTTCATACTTTTTGAACATAGTTGAATCACTATGAACCTGTGGACTATGAATATCTACTATTACAACTTAGTTACTTCATTGTGCAGTATTGTATGTAAGATAATTATGACTAAATAATAAATAGTGTACGTGGCTTTCCGTACAGATTGTATAATACACAGAACAATACACAAATAAATTATATGTGAACAGTAAGCATTCTGTACTGTATATTCGTGCACGAGCACAGATAACTGCTGGATGGCTCGTAAGGGTTGGACCTTTAAGAACCGCAGTCATTATCACGTAGGCTATTTTAGAAAATCTCCCTATAGGGGGGAAGCAGGATTACTCACACTTCACGCATTCATGATATTCCCACAGTAAAATAGTATGTATTGACCGGTGTTTTCATTTTCTGTAGAGATTGTTATGCATACATATGCGTCTTCAGCAGTGATCACGCCCGTTATTGAGAAAGTCCGCTATTAAGAAGCTGTTTCACAATAAGAGCCCATGTTATTTTGCCGAGAAAATTTAAGCTGTCCGTTATAAAGAAGAATCTACTACTCAGAGGTGTCTGTTATAGGAGATTTCACGATAAAAGATTACTCTAAAACCAGAAATTGTATCGTAGTATAGTTTTCTAAAATTCTTAATTTTGACAACTTCGAAATTAGGATCCGTTTGATTATTTTTTAATCTTGATATTGTTTTTCAATTTTGTTGAACATTAAAATAATATTGGAAACGTCAGGTTCGAGCAGTATTTCTCAGCTACTCAACGTGTTATCTGTGGGGGGAAAAGGATTTTAAGATTAGGCCTACTACGGCTTATTTAAGAAAAAAAAAATCGATATTTTAGGACGATTTATTTAGAACATGTTTGGTGAAGGAATTTGATCAGAAATCTTGAATTATTCAATGACGGCGCTTTTGTATTTATCTATATATATTTATTTTGTATACATCCATCCCTTTTCCCTTCCCCAAAATATATTCAATACACGCATAGGTGATTACATGGTCTAACACTCCATTCTCGTGTTGGACTAGATTGGTAGGTTGGGGTTCGAATACCACCTATATAATTCTATCTTCCTCAGTCCTATTCCATTAACATATTTAATGTGTACATGTAGCTCAAAAGTGTAATAACGTGGTGAAAAATAAGTTATCACGTTAAATGTTTTAAGTTCTAGACGCATCTTGGTGTAGACCGTCAAGTTGAGCATGTCCTCTTGACGAACGGAGCCATTACTTTGGTGATGTTTTCCGGGCTCCCGGGGCAAGATGCATGGAAACTCCGGGGAAATCAGCGAGTGGAAACTCGGTCAGAAGGAAACCAACAGACTAGTGTCTGTAAAGAAAATAAACAGGATTCCATTCGGGATGATTAAAGTCGGTTGGTTTGAAGAGGTGGTGGTACAGATTTTCCATTTGGGATGATTGAAGCCGGTTGGTTTGAAGAGGTGGTGGTACAGATTGTCCATTCAGGAGGATTAATTAAAGTTGGTTGGTTTGAAGAGGTGGTGGTACAGATGGTCCATTTGGGAGGATTAAGGTCGGTTGGTTTGAAGATGTGGTGTCACAGCTTGTCCATTCGGGGGGATTAAATTCTGTTGGTTTTAAGAGGTGGTATTAGAGCTCGTAAGCACTTAAAAGACTAATAGTAATATATTAAGTACGTGATCACACAGAAAATACAGATTGAAGACGATAATTTAGAGAGTACTTCGAACAACACATCATTTGATAGGGTTAATGTGGTTTAAATATTTAAGAACAATTTTAACTCACAATAATGATATTAGAGTAGAAATTAGGAAAATATTACTATCATGAAATGCATGATATTCACTAGGTCAATAAACTGTTAGCATCTCGCCTGCTGTCAAGGAATTTAAGTCTCAGTATACACAAAATAATAGTTTTATCAATATTTCTTTATGGTTCTTTAGATAGTCTCTCTCTCTCTCTTTACAAGTCAAGAAGAAACTTAGGATGTTCGAAATCAAAATACTTAAAGTGCTGCAGAAGGGAGCGCGAGTAATTTTACAGTTTTTATAGCATTACATTTTTTTGGCCAAAATAAATCAAATATTTCTCCAGTAGCAACATAGAGTTTAGTTTTCTGCACATTATAGTATCAACAGATCTCTAATATCTGTCAAGAGTGTTCTGGAACTTTGTCAAAACTTTTTAAATAAAGAGAAAAGGTTTTGACGAAATTCCAGGACACCCTTGACAAATATTCAAGATCTGTTTATATTAGCATGTGCAGAAAACTAAACTCTATGTTGCTACTGGAGAAATATTTGATTTATTTTGGCCAAAAAATGTCATCTATAAAAATATATATAAATACTTGCGCTCCCTTAGGCCGCACCTAGAGGAAAATATTTGGTATAAGAATGGATACTGGAGGAGGTTGCACAATGTTGAGCTACATGCTACGTACCATAAAACGACAGTGTTATGGTAGTAAATTTCGCAGGCTATCGTGGGTAGGACATGCAGTGCAAATGGAATAATCAAAACCGTGTTCAGGGTACTGACTGGCAAACCCAATGTGAAGAGACCGTTGGAAAGACTTAGACGCAGGTGGGAGGAAATCATTAGAATGGACTTGTAAGAAATAGGCTGTAATGAGGTGGACTGGATAGAACTAGCTCAGGAAAGGGATAGGGTGTAATGAGGGGGACTGGATAGAACTATCTCAAGATAGGGATAGGGTGTAATGAGGGGGACTGGATAAAACTAGCTCAGGAAAGGGATAGGTTGTAATGAGGGGGACTGGATAGAACTATCTCAAGATAGGGATAGGGTGTAATGAGGGGGACAAAATAGAACTAGCTCAAGATATATATATATAGGTTGTAATGAGGGGGAATGAATAGAACTAGCTCAAGATAGGGATAGGGTGTAATGAGGGGGACAAAATAGAACTAGCTCAAGATATATATATATAGGTTGTAATGAGGGGGAATGAATAGAACTAGCTCAAGATAGGGATAGGGTGTAATGAGGGGGACAAAATAGAACTAGCTCAAGATATATATATATAGGTTGTAATGAGGGGGAATGAATAGAACTAGCTCAAGATAGGGATAGGGTGTAATGAGGGGGACAAAATAGAACTAGCTCAAGATATATATATATAGGTTGTAATGAGGGGGAATGAATAGAACTAGCTCAAGATAGGGATAGGGTGTAATGAGGGGGACAAAATAGAACTAGCTCAAGATAGGGATAGAGTGTAATGACTGGATGGAACTAGCTCAGGAAAGGGATAGGGTGTAATGAGGGGGACTGGATAAAACTAGCTCAAGATAAAGATACGGTGTAATGAGGAGGACTAGATAGAGCCAACTTAAAATATTGTGACAGTTAACTTTTGTGTTTCTAATGCCATATAGTAAGCAAGTGACGTTAGAATCTTTTATTATTATTATTTTTATTATTATTATTATTATCATCATCATCATCAACGTGTCTTACTACCCGTTCGGTGTATACGCACTTATGCTAATGTGTAATGGTAGGGTGATTGTGAGATGAAATGGAGGACCTACAGTTTAACTTGGAATCCGAACCATGGTGGAGGCCTGGCATGCCACACATTCACAAGTTGTGATTAATACACGTCTTGTCAGAGGTGAAGGAAGGGTTTGGTAGAATCTTATAAAATGTAGTCACAATATATTGGTGTTTAGCGTTTATAACATAAATACACATTTCCTAATATTGTGTATAGGTGGTTCACTGACATGGAGATTGACGGATAATGGCTTGATTCCAGTTTGAGCCTGGGAAAAATACATTACCTTTGTGAAGATTTCTGAACGTAGTAAGATACATGTTACTGGGGTATTCTTGGAATTATGAGCTATAAAAAGTATGCGAATTGTATAAGGTTTGTGATTTAAAGAATAAATGCGGTTTTATTTCATGACCATTTCTATTCTATGGATAAAAAACTATTAAGTCAAAACCAGAAATGTTTACTGATTTGTCATGAATGTACTCTCCCATTTACCATAAAATACCAACTATTTCTTTACGAAACTATTGCTTTTATAAATATATATTTCAAATAAAAGCTTTTAATCTTTAAAAGAGTTACAACTTTACAATTATAAGTTATTTCATCTCTCAAATAGTTGCATAGATATGATCAAAATTGGAAAGTTCCACTTATTCAAATTACCCTCAAAGTCATTTTCATGGTATAGTGAGAGATGCCATTTATTTTATAGTGTTAAACAGTGTCTAGATACTAAATTTAATAAAAATAGTTATAGTGTATTTCGGGAAAATCGATTTTTTTCCCCTTTTTGTAATTCAGTAAACAACCCTAATTTTAGGGCTGTATACCTAATTCCAAAAAGTCTCGGGGGAATCCTATGAAAACTCTAGATACCAAGTTTTAGTCCTATCGGTGGAAGGGTGGAGGTGCTTTAGGCTGGGATACAGATACAAAGGCAGAAGAACGGCATCGCGAAAATTTTTTTTTCGGGTCAAGGGGTGAATCGTCGACATTTATCAAAATACTAAGTGAGATTTTTTTTTAAGATCACAATACTTCTTTCTTTGAGGGTCGAGAGAAAGCAATACGTTAATAAACTTTTGACCTAATTTCCCGTTTATTAAATTTTAAATTTTATTAAGACAATTCTCAACATAATCCTATTTCAGACGTATGTTTATAAATGTTGATTTAGTTTGAAAGATTAAAATAAAATTACTGTCTTAAACTTGATTTTCGTTTCTCACCCTACATAAATTAGCTTAGCATTTCAACCTCCAGCCAAATAATGTTACTTTTTAACATTTATATTTTTTATGTGAGAAGGGTGACCTGGTGGTCTAGGGGTAAGGTGTCAGACTTCTGTGCTGAGGGTCCGGGGTTCAATCCTTGGTCCCGGGATAGATTTATCTGATTACCAAACCCTTCCTTCACCTCTGACAATATGTGTATTAATCACAACTTGTGAATGTGAGGAATGCCAGGCCTCCACCGTGGTTCGGATTCCACGTTAAACTGTGGGTCCTCCATTTCATCTCACAATCACCCTACCATTACACATTAGCATAAGTGCGTATAACCCGAACGGGTAGTAAGACGCAGTGCTAATAATAATAATCATAATTTTATGTGAGAAAAATAATGTATAAATAATTTTCCTTATATTGTTTGAAGAACATTCTGTTAAAAATTGTTAAGAGGTGTACAACACATTTTAAGAAAGCAAAAACCCTAAAGTTGGGAGACAAAGCTGTTTCTATTCCCTGTCCCTTTCTGGTTCCTTTCTCACTTTAATCTCCTCACTGAAATAAAGAAGAAGAAAGCGCCATTTATCAGGGTAAATCTTCTTCAATGCCTCTGGCTGACCACCCTTGAAATACTTTTTTACTTTCCCAAGTTCTGAAGCTGGTAAGAGAAAAACATTGTAAAAAATGTGGTGCAAGTTTCCCAAACTAAAGAGGAATACAGGCTTCTCCATAGAAATCATTTATAAAGGTTCTTTCACACAGAGTACAGTCCTTTAGCTCTATGTAACGTATGATGTGTTCACACAGAGTACTTTACTCTAGCTCTATGTAACTTATGATGTGTTCACACATAGTACGGTCCTTTAGCTCTATGTAACGTATGATGTGTTCACACAGAGTACAGTCCTTAACTCTATGTAACTTATGATGTGTTCACACAGAGTACTTTACTCTAGCTCTATGTAACTTATGATGTGTTCACACAGAGTACNCAGTCCTTAACTCTATGTAACTTATGATGTGTTCACACAGAGTACTTTACTCTAGCTCTATGTAACTTATGATGTGTTCACACAGAGTACTTTACTCTAGCTCTATGTAACTTATGATGTGTTCACACAGAGTACGGTACTTTAGCTCTATGTAACTTATGATGTATTCACACAGAGTACGGTCCTTTAGCTCTATGTAACGTATGATGTGTTCACACAGAGTATGGTTCTTTGAAACTGCCTTTACCTAAATAATCAAAATAGAAGGCTCAAATAGTTAAAAAAAAATTATTAACACAATCAGAGTGAGTCACTTGAGCAATTGTTTCAATTGTATGGGTACAAACACCTGAAACTCAAAGCACGAAACTCATCTGATTGCGGGAATGATTGCTAGACGGCCGTCCTCAAAAGTATATAAGTTAAAAAAAAAGTATGAATAAACACATAAGTAAACAAACAAATATCCTAAGTGTATGCTCAATATTCATAACATTAAGGAAAAAACCAGTAAATGCCTTTTTTTTTATATTTATTCATTGAAAATATAATTAAAGGTATGTATTTATAGATTTTCACAGATATAACCATATATGATGGTATAGCAAAATAATTATTTCGATAGTTATAGATTGTGTAAATATATAATATTTATTATGTATATGAAAGGTTTATATAAAGACAATATCAACATTAAATATAGAATTACATTTAAAAATTTGCAAGAGAAAACAAATAACATTATTTATCTTAACCATCACTTTCCACAAGCAACTTGCTCGTGAAGTTACGTTAAAAAGCCCCTAGTTAAAAAAAACAACTATTTATAAATTTTTGTCTATCTCCACAATATGCATTGATATATGTAAATAAACAATAACTTAAACCAGACAAGATTAAAGAATAAGTCACCAAGAAAGACTTCTATCCTCAGTCATTACAAGACTTCAATTCATTTTCCCATTTTACATGAAAACATCTTCAATAAAAATACGTAATATAATGAAAAGACTAGATAACTCGTGAGAGTAATTTCAAACAACAAGATAACCTTTCCCATTATTGCATAAGAAAGAATGAAAATTAATTAAAGTAATATTCATTACCAAACCACAAAATTAGATCTTATTACCATGATTTCTTTCGTCTATCTATCAAATCAAACAGTAATGTACAAAATTAAATATATATAGATCTCAACAAAATAATCATAACACTCAATATCATAGTCTTTGAATACTTTCATAATATAATCAAATTTAATATTTGTCTACGATTTCAAAGATTATTAATATACCCATAAAACAATTAATTGTGAAAGGCCGAAAAGTGAATTTAGAAAAAGTTACACTAAAAAAAATCACTTAAGCCAAAAATAAATTTGTCCCTACATTTTAAATAATTGTAGCCACGGCTACGTACTTCCGAATCTAGAGTCAAATTCAAGAGTGCCGGACATGTCGCCATACCGGCATTATATTATATGCTTGAAAACCCAGAGAAACAGGAAAGAGAATAAGGTGGGGGAACATATTAGGATCACAAAGGGGGGATACGGTGTAAAACATAGCTTCGATAATACACTCCAAGGTACTGGAATGTTCTCCTGTAGAGTAGAATAGGTATCACTTCCTTTTTTAAGTTCTTAGGAAAGATTTGACATCACGCGACCTCTAGTGGCCGCCGTTCAAACCTAGGTGGGCTTGATCAGTCTTTCACGTGGTACGGTTATGCTCGGTTGTGCTTTCGTTGTCTCACTGAACTGATCTCAAGAGGTGCTGGGACGGTGAATGGGGTAAGTTGTTTATTTCCCTCTGACTTGTATTTTCTTCAATTGTAGCCAAATGCAACACCTTTAGCTCTATGTAATGTATGATGTGTTCACACAGAATACGGTCCTTTAGCTCTATGCAATATATGATGTGCTAACAGAATACGTTGCATTGTTTACATTACATTTACATTCCAGTTTGACATCACTAACATCTCACAATGTATTAGTTGTCTTCTCTCCATATTACTAGGTGTATAAACTATTTACATTCTATCTACAATACAGAATTAGATTTTAGGAAATAGATGTACTCAAATTTCGGTGGAAGAGAGTTAAAATCAATTTAGTAAATATTCACCCATGCAAACTCAGCTGGGGATTGAACCCTAAACTCGTTGGTGATATCAGTCTTCATTATTACCCATCCTAGTTCGACATATTTGTTTAGGTTTCCTTGACACAATTTTAAGTTCCAAAGACCAACGACCAAGTCGCGATCGTCTAGTGTGACAACACCCGTATATAACAAGGCTTTGCGTCCTGGTGTTGCAGCATTCTGTGGGGCAATAACACCTTTGGTCGAGTCACGAAAATTGTAGGTAGAACGATAATTAATTTTAATAATATTTAAAAAATTATAATTAGGAATAAATTAAGTGAAAAATTTAGATATAATTGAATTGGATTAAAAAAATTTGTTTACAACATTTTAATAACATTTACATATTGAAGTGTGGTTTAACAACATTATTTTTAAAAAAATTAAGAAATTTTAGGAATGACACAAGAAATAACTTAAATGTGTTAGGAACTTATAACAATATAAAATTAAGAAAACATTTAACAAGTTAAAAAATCTAAAAATCTATAAAAAGTCTATAATAATAAATCAATTTATATACAAATATACATATAATATAAATATATAAATGTATAAAAAGTTAGGTGTTATAGCTAATAAAAATTAGTCATTAAGATACATGATATACAATTATATTTTTGTAAGTCAAAATTGGATGATGCTGGACATTAAAGAAAAAGGTAATAATGTTGTGTTGAAAATATAAGATTCTGATTACGATTCTTTGTTCCTTGAATATGGCAGCTTAAGTTGCCAGTTATGGCGTGGATGTAGTCGCGTGAACTGGGGGTTGCTAAATTTTTTTAAGCTCTCCCTCTACGAAAATGCAGGTTCACTTCCTCTAAATTCAACCTTCCCAATTCCTATTCCATTAGCGTAATTAATACTAAGCGTATAACCTGAATGGGTAGTAAGACGCGATGCTAAAATAAACTAGTTTCGATGCTCACCGGCATCATCCACAGGACTACGTGAAACAGAACGCATCGAGTTACAAAACACAATTAAAGCACAATGCAATGCCTATAAGGTGATTGTAAATATGAGTGAGCAAAAAGAGTAGAAATATTATAGAAAAATAATAGCATGGTATTTACTATTTACCTAGACATGTAATGAGATTAATGCCTTGTGTCATAGTTTGAAAAAATAAAATGGAATTTAAAATTTAAAAAACGGTGTATATAAACTGAAGACTATCTTGAAGCATCTACTGCTTTTATGGCATGTTTTTATGATTTTAATGGCATCAATCATTGGTTGGGGTAGATGATAAACTTTAATCAAGTTATCGGCGAGTAATAAAAACATGCCATACAAAATCAGAATTAAATATTTAGGAAAAGCTTCATATTTATTTTAATAGAAATAAACTATTAAATAATAACAAAGAATAACTTCCATCCGATTCCAATATTTTATTTAAATTTACTTAACATCCACTTTAGTATACATACTTCTAAATAACACCACCTCGCTCCCGCTTAAAACACAATTTTTCCTCCATCCCCCTCCCTCCTGCCAATCCAAACACCAAATTAATTCTTACTCATTAGTTGTGTTTTATAACTTGGGCGAATCACACCACTCCTCTATTTAAAGTTAATTATATTCCAGTTGGACAAATACCACGTGGTTTATTGTTTTAATTTCACAACGCTTATACCTATTTTTTTAGTTTTAGGCTGATGATGACATAATAATGTTGAAATATCTTGATCAATAAAATAATTACGTGGCCACGATGGACACAATAATAGACCATATTATTTGATTTATTTTCAATTTTTTTAAACCTATTAAATATATTTTTTTAAAGGTTATATGTTAATAATAACTTTTTCAACTTCATAAACATTTTAAATCAAGTTTTGACTATTTCCTCATTTACTTTTGACGACAACTCTATATTTACTATTTTAACTGTAAATTATTATATGGTTTATATATATATATATATATATATATATATATAATTATTCCCATTTTATATGATAACATTTGTGTGTCGTTGGAAGGTAAAGTGTCCTAAAGTTTGAAGTTCATTTCCGGATATACTAATTAACCAGGCTATTGTCGCAGCTCATATCTTAATTGTGGATTCATGCTCATACCTTAATTTTGGCTTCATAAGTTCAACGAAAAACAAGAGAAGAACTTAAATGTGGTTACATGGTGATCTCTAAACCAATCACAACAAAGTAGCACGGACTGTGTTTGTCATTCTGCACCAGAAGAAACAATCTCAGCTTTGTTCGCACTTCTCCATAACATCTTAGCATAAGAACCAATCAAATTTCAAAACAAACTGACTCGATCAGTGCGCATGCACTTAATCCAACTGGCTATATATGTCAATGCACCCAAAAAGCGAGATACAAGTATACATCTACTGTTGTGAGATTATTATAAATTATTTTTAGTATGAAAATCGTGTGTGTCGCTCTTGTTTTGTGTTAATTTTTTTTAAATGCATTGCAAAATATCTAGGAAAAAATCCATGTGATTAAATTCTAAGAGATCTGTTTATCACTAGAGAATTAAATATAGACTCTGTTGAAAATAAGCTAATTTAAGTTAACGTTGATAAGTATTATGGGTCAGCATTGATGTGTGCTAGCGTGTGACTTGTTGCGCTTCTCAAGGAGATTCAGCTCTAAGTTTTTGGAAGCTGTACGAATCAAGAAAGAGCGCTCACTACGAGACTTTGAGAAGGACTTCCCGTTCTTAGTTCGTTGCCATTTTGAACTTGACGTCCTCCCACTGAAGAATGAGCATAACCACAGCAATAATCTCTCTCTCTCTCTCTCTCACACACACACACACACACGCACGCACACGCACGCACGCGCACGCACGCACACACGCACACGCACACGCAATATTCATATATATATATATATATATATATTCACAAGGGAGGCTGGAACTGCTAAAGAGTGTTTCTTACAGACCTACTTTTATCATCACAAAGCGGCTTCAAAGTTATTTCATGACCATCAGACCACTACTTCCTCGGGTTTCGGTCATCTTACACTCAGTACTCTCAAGCGCTCTGCTTACAATGACAATAACAGTGGATACAACAGAAGTTGAAACTATAAAACACTAAATTGAGGGCATTATACAAATTAGCGCATCAATGTTCTACTACTCATCTATCCAGGAATCATCCCTTGCTCAGCTAGTGGCTGTAGTATCAATAATAGCTAATAGTAGCCGATGATTTACAGACATACATCACAGACTCTGCCTTAAAATATAAGTGAATAGTGGCTAAGGCCATTGGGGTGAGTCCTGGAAAGCTCAGTGGTAGTGCATTTTCATGATAAATCAAGGGTTAAATTCCCATGTCCAAGTGTCATTTTTCAAATTTTTACCAATTAAATTAACATGTTATATTTAATGATTCACATTTAAGCTAAAGATAGTAATTTTATCTCAAAATTTGAATGGCTGCAACTCACCTAAATCAATACATCAATCAAAATTTGGTTGTTGGACACAATGTACCCTGTTCCTACAACACTGTATAAAAATACAAACTGATAATGTGTCATTCGTTTTGGAGAGAGTGACCACTTTGCGCTGGTAAGCACTCTGTGCGAACTTCCCCTTCAGAGTGCAATCGATAAGTGGTGAGTCACCCTGGGGGACTGTAGTTTTACGATAACGAAGCTGGTAAAAGCCACAACCGTTAAGTCAACATAAATTTTCAAGGAAAATTAAAATCATAATCTAGAATTAGTCGTAAGAAAGATAGCACACAAAAGTTATTCCAACAAGTTATATAAAATAATACATATTTACATATTACACGCTTAGGGAAAATTAAAGTGTGCTTGAATAATTCCGGATAGAATAAGTAACTTTACTTATAGATAAATGTAAGAACAAATTATTTATAAGTTTTACATCATTTACTTATTAATTGAATGATTCAGGACAAATTTAAGGCATCTAATGAAAGTTGCAACGCAAAATATGAACTAGCTATTATTTCTTCAAGGTCATATCGATGGCCACGCGGCTACCTCGTCTGATTTTCTGATAACCCGGTAGTCGGCACTCGAGAAACATGGCCGGGTGTAGTGCACGTGACTTTTACAAATTTGTTTTTTTATTTTCTTTCTTTCCAAGTGCAGATACATTTACTTAAAATAGTTTCTTCTTTCTTGCTATATTCCTCTATTAGTGCAAAAAGTGGACATTCCGCAGGGTTGTGAGATTCTTTGTAAGCGCATACACAATACACAATGAGCTAGTGTGTGTGTGTGTGTATGTAGTGTGTATTTTAAATGATGTCAAATATTTTAGGGGTGTGTACCCCTGAAAAAAGGTTCATACAAACGTGGACCCAGAAACGCTTAGCTTCTGAGCTAGAAGGAATTTCGGTGTTTAACAAAACAATATCAAATAATTAATATGCAATTCAACTATACAATGTTTAATAGAAACGAACAAAAACACATGGCAGAACGTTTGGTTACAAAAATGGTTCAAAATGGTGTCCTGATTCTATGCAGCCTTTGAACCTACGTTTCATTCTTTGACGTACTCTATTAAATACACCTGAGGTGGCACATATGTGCTCACATCCATTTACGATATGCTATATTAAAACGTCAACATCAGGCACAAGAGTTGGGTAAACAATTGACTTTAAATGTACCCAGAGATAAAAATCCATTGGGTTCAAATCAGGTGATTAAGCAGGCCATTAAATGGATTCCTCGCTACCAATCCATCTTTGGGGAAAACTGACATCCAAATACCGATGAGATCTACAAATAAAGTGAGCTGGGATGCCAACGTGCATAAACAACTTTTTTTATTACCATATCCAGAGGTAAATTGTCCGTTAAATAGTGAAATTCATTTTGAAGAAATTGCAGATAAACGTCTCCTGTCAAACATGGAAGAAAAAACAGGGACCTATAAAATTATCATACACGATTTCAGCCCAAACGTTTACACTGAACTTTGCCCTGCCACGCTACATGAGGGTCGTCGTCACTCCAGATGTGGTTGTTATAGTAGTTGAATACCCCAAACCAGCCTCATCAGTGAACAAGATAAACGCCGAGAAATGTAAGAAAACCGCACACTGTTGTTGAATTCGTTGGCAAAATGTTCTTCATGGCAGAGAGTTTGCCTCAGTAAGTCCTTGCACCCGTTGTAGGTGACAGGGATACGAAGGTTTTCTTGGGGAATATTTCAAATAGTCGTATGAATAACTCCTTCCCTTAATACAATTCATCTTGCACCGTCTGATGGACTTTCATCCACACTATAAAAAACTCGTTCCTTGTGCTCAACATTTAGTACCTCTCTTGGTCATCCAGGGTCAAAGAATCTCTCAAACGAGCCCGTCTCTCGCAAACGTTAGTGGAGTTGTGTGAATGATTTTGCACAAGGTAAACGCCTGCTGGTGTGCCTCTCTGAATAAAGTTAAAGTGCTGTTAATGTATTTCCATCTGCAAGATCCTACATGTAGTGTATGTCTAACATTTGACTCACCGAATATATTTACTTGACTATTTCTTATTTCGAAGTAATCTTCAGCATCTTCCACAACTAACAAACCTCTTTAAGCAATAATACAAAAGATAAATCAGCAAAACAAAACAATACCTTATTACCTACTCTAAAAAACAAAGATGTAATTACGTATTTATTCAACTCATTCATTAAGGCAATTTGAGATGATTAACTATTTAGAGGATAATGTTTAATTACTCTAAAACTAAGCGTTTCTGGACTCATGTTTTTATGAACGTTTACTATCGTTTGGTCAATAGGAACACGTCCCTAGAATATTTGACACTAATTGAAATACACCCTGAATTTGGAAGACCCATACTCCACTTAAAAGCTATAATAGAGAATCACACACAGAATAAATGCAAGCCAATGATACTATTTGACATTCAATTTAAAGAAATATACTAAATATTTTAATTAATGATGCAAACTTTAAACAATTCACAAGCTGCAAGTAAAACTGCTATATGCTTATAGTTTTGGGCATTTTATTTATCTTGAAATTTCAACAATATTGTTTTAATGTATTTATGATAAAAATGCATACTAAAGTGTTGTATACAATTTAAATAAAGAGATGAAAATGTTAACACAAATTTACGATTGTAATTTCAACGATATTTAAGCATATACGGGTATATTTGTAGTTTTAATATTGGCAAAATATATGTGAGATTGAGAGTCACAAAAAGTGAGCGCGGGTATGTATTGACTATGAATAGTGAGTCATCACACTCTATTCTGAGCAGATTTGACAGCTTGAAGATAAAAATTATGTCATAAAGGATAATATATATCTAATAAAAGGTTCTCTCTACTTTTATAGATTACATTATTTTAAATCCTATCTGTGAAGAATTAGTCAAATTAATGAATACCATATTGAATAGCTCGACTTTATATTGTTGTTAATTGCAAAGAGCTCCTACTTTATTTTATTTAAATTTCATATTTATAAGGCACCGAGCTTTATAAATACCAATTTTAAATAAATATAAACAATACCATATTTTTGGAACTGTTGTCTTGTAAAAAAAAATTCACTTAAATATTGAGGATAATTTTTAAGAATCTTAAGATTATCCATGATTTGAATCTAGGAGTACCGTAGTTAAAATAAAAGTGTCAAAAATAAAGATTAAGCCGCTACCAACTTGCCAGCACCTGTAGCTTGTTTGAATATAATCCTGTGGTCCCACTTTGGAAATGACCCCCCCCCCCTTCCAGGTCCTTTCAAACCATGCAAACCACACCACCTGGTCCCCCTTACGCCCCTCTGAGGGTATGCACACTGATGAGACAAAATTCTCTCCTCCCCGACCACGAATGAGTTGACAGTGACGAGACATGTCATAGCAGAGTTCATTATTGGGACGGATAACCTGGTTTGAGGTTTGTGCTTCTCCTCGACAATCTGGCAGCCAACTAATCAACTACCCAATAGCCCTGCCAAGTGGTATGTAATTAATACGAGTATTTTCAAGCTCACCGCTAGGAAGTGATACCTCCCGCAAAACATAAGTGTAGGATATATAGTATCATAATCTATCTCACGGCGTTCCGGACTTTCCACATTATGTGAATATTAATCTTCTAGAAATTTCAATTTTTACTTTCTCTCTATCTTACAGGTAGAGAAAGTATGGTGATCGTCAAAAAAATGGAACTCGAGATTTTGATGAATCTTGACGTTTCATGACTCTCTGAATCCGAAAAAGTGGTTTTTGAATTTCCGTCTGTCTGTCTGTCT
>CABFWB010001051.1:2638-54376 GCA_902151455.1 Timema bartmani | reverse complement strand
AAAAAAAAAAAAAAAAAAAGCAGCATTGATGAACGAAATTGCAGTAGAGATCAATTTCACAAGATATATGAATATATTTCCTTTAATCCGGAAGAAGTGCGCTTTATGGATGGAATGGCACTCGCACATTCAGTACCCTTTGTGGTCCTTTCGAAGACTAAAACATTTGGGGATTTACCAAGTTTTTATTTGGACAGAATAAGAAAGTGTTACAACAAACTAATGTTACACGCGTTGACGTAGTTTTTGACACGTATGGGAAATCATCCATAAAATTTGAAGAGAAAGAGAGAAGATGAGCTGGTGAATATTCATTAATTGTGAGAATAAAAGGAGAGAACACACAACTTCCAAAATAGTAGTCTAGATACCTACACAGTAAGGGAAACTAAACCCTTTTATGTCTGTTCATATCGAATTTCATTTTACATAATATTTATGTTCCAAAAGGTTGTCCTCTTGTTATTAGTGGAGAATTGTTAAATGGAACTGAATGCTCTGAGAAAAAACTATGAACAATATGTTTCCAGGGTAACACATTTCGCAAGTTATCACTTGAAGGCTGATTCTAGAATGTTCTTTCATGCTTATGAAGCTGTTCAACAGAACTATTAATGTGGTATTGTTATTTACAGTCCTGACACTGACGTTTTCATACTTTGAATTCGATTTTGGGAATCATTCATAACTGTTGGTTGTATTGGCCTTTGGATAATTGCTGGGGTCAGTGAAAATAGAAGATATCTTGGGTACCACATTGCTTCAGAGTATTATGGAGATTAAGTTAGTGAAGTTCTGCCAGCGTCACATGCTCTGACAGGGTGTGAAATAACAAGTAAACTGGGTACAAAAAAAAAATGAGCCCTAAAATCTGCAAAGCAAACAGTAATATCGATACTTAATTTTATTAAACTTAAATACCTTTGTAGGAAATCAACTAGAATTATTTGAGTTTTTATATTTACATTTTATCAAGAAGCCTGGACAAACTTGTTATGCGAGTAGACACATTTTATTTTGGGCCAACCTTAATGCCTTAGATAATATTGGTTTATTTACCCTGCACTTCTGATAGTTTTCGACTTAATGTACTCCGAGTGTTAGCTCAACTTCATGTTTAGGAGAATTCATCAAGTACATTTGTTGAGCCACTTGATCTGTTGAGATTTGGCTATGCTACAGATTCTCAAGGTAACATACGACATGTTCTAATTAAACATTCCGTTTAAAAAATCTGCTGTTCTCATGCAAGTGTCGAAATTTATGTATGAAAAGTTTGTGTGTTTGTAATCCAAGCGAAACTTGGTTCTGTGCGTACTGTCTCTGTAACGTTAATGGCTGCAAGAACTTCAACAACAACGAACTAATTATTGACGAAGAAGAGAATGGCGAAGAAGCTAATTGCACTTAACTTTGCATTTTGAGGTAAATTACATTATTTTGAGGACTAACAACTATTTAAAATTTGACTCTTAATTTTTTTTTAACTGGAAAGTATTTTGTGTATTGAATTGTAGTTTGTTCAGTCATAAAACATTACTTATTTTGGTAATAAATTATTCTTATATAGATTAAGGCCCCATTATTGTTTAAGTCTTTAAATTAACTTAAGTGTAATTATGGTTATTTTAAAAGTAATTAATTAAATTTAGGTGTACTATCTAATGTATTTAAATTTTAAGACTTTTAAAATCAATTCATAAGAATTTTAATCAATTAAATTTATTTATTGTTAGTATAATTACTTTAAAAGTAGTGAATGATTCCAAGGAGGAAGAATCCTGAATGTCTGCCAGTAATGTCCGGATCACGATCAACTTAACGTTCATGTACCATACAGTTGAGGTTCACGTTAAGTAACGTAACGTAAATGATATTTTAGTATCTTTAAATGGAAGCCATCATGATGTAGTTAACTCAACGTACAAGTTGTCTAGGGGATAACTTTCATGTTACGTTAGTGATAAGTACCACGTCAATCATTTTTCGAGCAACGTTAACATGGCTATTTAATACTTCATTTGTTTGTTTATGGTATGTAAACGATCTCTTCGTTACCAGCTTGTTCGCGTTTCACAAATTCTAAAACGTCGTGGCCTCCCGTTACATTTCATCTTGTATACTATCCGGTGAGATTCTATTGAAAGGACTTGAAGCTCAATCAGCCCTAAGCGATTGGGTTTAGTTTTAACGAAGTTTTTTTGTTTTACAAACCGTCCAAATCCACTGCCTGTGTTTCGCTCGAGTTGTAATTTCTTTAGTTGAAAGTTAAGTGAACCTTACCTTAGGCAAAAGTTAAGTGAACCTTACCTTAGGCGAAAGTTAAGTGAACCTTACCTTAGGCGAAAGTTAAGTGAACCTTACCTTAGGTGAAAGTTAAGTGAACCTTACCTTAGGTGAAAGTTAAGTGAACCTTACCTTAGGTGAAAGTTAAGTGAACCTTACTTTAGGTGAAAGTTAAGTGAACCTTACTTTAGGTGAGAGTTAAGTGAACCTTACTTTAGGTGAGAGTTAAGTGAACCTTACTTTAGGTGAAAGTTAAGTTAATCGTGATCGTCATATCTCCACCCACCTCGCAAAAACAATTTATAATCGGTTATATAGGATTTATATAATATTTTGCCGACAGTTTGCATTTTATTTAACAATTTAGGGAATTGTAAGAAAGGTTCTACTGGGTTTTACTCCTCTTTATAAGACATGATATTTAACGAAATATAAAAACTCACATTGGTGCTCACTATGATTGCAAACGGCTTGATTGCCTGTGACAAAGAGGTTGGTGTTCCAAATCGGTTCGGGTGTACCTAGGGTGCTTCTTCTTAAATTATAATTCACTCACTCTTCATGAAAACGAGAGTGTATATTTCTTAAATTATCATCTCATTAGTGTGGATATAAGGTTATCCTGGACGGGTAGTAAGATGCATTGCATACAAATCAACAAAAATAAGTTTGTTTTATTGAAATATTAACATTTCCTTGTACTTAAAATTATAACAGGGCAATTATATGGTTTCAAAATTGACCAAATTTGGCGAAACCTCTTCCAAATAAACATACTATGACTCATTAAAAATAATTTTAAGATGCATCTACATTCCATGTTTAATATAAAAAACTGTAACAGTCTTTAACCACATGGAGGCACGATTGATTTGTTAACACGATTAGTATGCCTGACGATGGTTCAGAAGTTATCTCGGTCAAGATCTTATCCATTATTGATAGTAGTTTTCATCATAGCTATACGTAAATAAATGTTATTGTTCCAGGTGAATAAAGATATGTCATCACTTAACTTAGATACATGTCATCGTTCAAGGTAGATACATGTCGTCGTTCAAGGTAGATACATGTCGTCGTTCAAGGTAGATACATGTCGTCGTTCAAGGTAGATCCATATCATCGTTCAAGGTAGATCCATGTCATCGTTCAAGTTAGATACATGCCATCGTTCAAGGTAGATCCATGTCATCGTTCAAGGTAGATCCATGTCATCGTTCAAGTTAGATACATGTCATCGTTCAAGTTAGATACATGTCATCGTTCAAGGTAGATACAGGTCATCGTTCAAGTTAGATACATGTCATCGTTCAAGGTAGATCCATATCATCGTTCAAGGTAGATCCATGACATCATTCAAGTTAGATACATGTCATCGTTCAAGGTAGATACATGTCATCGTTCAAGGTAAATACACTTCCTCGCTCAAGGTAGATGCATGTCCTCGCTCAAAGTAAATACTTATCTGTGCTGTTATTTCTCCCTTAGCTCGGCCTTGTATTAATCCTGTATCAAGCGGATCCATACCTAAGACACCAGTTGGGTTGTTTTTGGTGTTTATCCAACCAACCTCACCTCGTTGACTGGGCGATAGACCGGAATAACCCATCGTTCCGGAAACATGAGCTTTCTATCATCATCGTCCTCCGAGCAGAAATAACCACCTTTGATCCTCTATATCACACCTCAATCCCTGTCTAGGGACTTCACCCGGTCCCAAACCCATGACACTCACAGCATGAGCTAATATCAATTTACAGTACACGCCATAAAATCTTGGGAGCGAGTGGCTTACATAAGAAATATTTATATAATAAAGGTAGAATTTAGAAGAAATGTACCTTCATTATCGTGCATGTAATGTGGGAGACAACTTAGGACAAAAACACCCTTCATACAACCAAATGGAATTCAGATCCCAAAATAGGCAGCACATACAAATAAGGAAAATATCCGTGAGGGTCTGTGTATTTGCTCATTTTAATATAAGTTTATTTATTAGCTATAAAATTAAAAATCTAAAATCTATTTCAAATTTATGTAATTCTATTTCACTTGTTTACATTTAAATAAACTGATTTGTTAAACTAATATATTTCTCTTATGTCTCATCCTTCCCAAATTCTCATTTAATTATTGTATGTACAAACTCATTACTTCTTCTATTACATAGAAGAAGCGACGATTCAAATTTAGAGGAAATGTGCCTGCATTTGAGCCAAGGGGAAGTGGAAACTCGTTTAGGAAATATCCTCCCCCCCACCCCAAGTTTCTTCGGCAAGGCTACATGCCTTGAGATTTCAGTCAAGGGAAAACTTTAGTAGACGAGCTAAACAGCATTTTTTCCTACCTAGGCATGGGCTGTATCATATTCCTCTAGTAAGCTTTTTATTCAAGATGGGGTGAAAGGGGACGACAGAAAGGTTAATTGTGTTTGGAGTTTATATAGATACACATTTTTTTTTGTCATAGTAAATAAATTATTTCTCCAGTAGAATCTAATACGAATAGTTTAATTTTCTTCACATGGTGACCTTAAAAGCTCATTAACATCTGTCAAGGGTGTCCTGAAATTTAATGACATCTTTCCCTATTTATTTAAAAAGTTTCTCATTTAATGCCTCTCTGTTCATGCCACATAATCAACAAATGTCGATATAAAAATATGAAGAAATCTAAACTATATTTCTAACAGAGCAATATTTTATTTATTTTGGGGTAAAAAAATGTTCTGCCATAAAAACTGCAAAAACACTGCCCTTTTCTCATGTCGCTTTCCACCTCCCCTTAAGATCAATTGGAAATACTGGTTAGCAGGATATTAATCTATTTAAAAAAATGGAATAGCATGGGTGGGGATTATAACCAATTAACCTTGTGCACTTCGGTGGCCACATGATCTAGGATGTCACTTTCGAAAAAGACCAGTCTGCCAACGACAGTAAGATCGGGGTTCTAATCCCATTAGGCTGAACTGAGGGTGGTTTCCCCTAAATTGGTTAAAACTCTTCCTCCCTACAAATGTGAATACACTTCCTCTAAATCTAACCTTCCTCATCCCTAGCACATTAGAGTAATTACTAATTAGTACATGTGCGTATAGACAGAACGGGTAGTAAGACGCGGTGTTAAAAAACAAACAAACATTTGACTGTAGAAATGTTAGTAAGCATTAACATAGATAAAATAATACCCCAGTGCACCCAAATGGGGAATAAACCCCAGCCTTCCTAGTAGGAGTCCACTAAGCTATTCATGCGGTATTTCCTGCCAGTGTGGCAGGACATATTTAGACTAGGATATTTTTAGGTAGTGGTTCTTTGTCAATGCCGCCCTTAGGGATTGTAGTTGTATATTTGTGTGTGTGTGTTTGTACAAAAGTCAGACCTCTATTGTTAGTGTATCTTTCCGGACGTTTATTAATTTGATTGCATATATTAGGTTAGGTTATCTTAGGTGTCAAATATTCAGTTACGCCACTGCTCAAACCAGTATTAAATATAGGCCCATCTAAATATTCAAAGGCTTTTGACATAATACTATGCTAATTTCCCTGAACACAAATTTCCTAGTCAACTTTGAGATTATTAGATCGCTGTTTAGTGTCAAAGCGATGCCGTTCTTTTGAGTGCGTGCCGATGCTGTACTAGAGTCCTTCTTGCATTCAGACTAATAATATCCTGGACTAAAGTTTTCCGCTTACACCGGCTCTAGTATGCTTCAAAGCAACTACAGTAGCCCCATGGCTTCTTTGGTGCTGACTGACAGTTCACAGCTGACTTCTGACAGTCAGCATTTAGGTATATACCTAAATTTTGACTGTCAGAAGTGACAGCTGCTAAACACATGTTTTTTTGCAGAACATATGGTTTGGCGTAGGGATATATAATTTGGTCTGGTAGCTTTTAAAAGCCGTCAGTTGTTAGCTGTGAGCTGTCAGTCAGCACCAAAGAAGCCATGGGCCTACTGTAGTTACGTCTGTTATGATTACGATTCAAATAATTTAAATTATATTATGAAAATTGTTTTTTGCAGATCATATGGTTCGGCGTAGGGATACATAATTTGGTCTGGTAGCTTTTCAAAGCCGTCAGAAATAATATAATTTTATTCTCATCACTACGCACATTCCCGAATTTACAATGATTTGAAATTTGTGTGTTGATATTTTGTTACGATTCTTTGAGAGTTTGCAGTGTTCGAGATTACTCTGGGATGTTTGATTTGAATTCCAACTTGAAAATTTCGATTGCATCTGATAAAAGAGTCCGATATTCATAGAAAGGGTCTAATATAAATCATATGAACATTGTTTTACTATCTGTTTTGATAACATTTTATATTATTAGTATCATTTTATAGGTATTGATAATGCCATCAATATTGATAGTTGCAGGTCACATGAAAACGTATACATTATTATTACTATTAGATGTTCTATCTCCCGACAGGTCCATTCCTTTTGTCGGGGAACTTAAAACTACTAACGTGCTTTGTCTTCTGCCTCCTCTTTCAGCTCGCAGAAATTTCTTCTTTCATTCACGTCATCCAATATGTGATTCCACTTTCCTAAGTTCCTCTTTCTCTCAACCTGTCCTATGACGTCGTGTAGAGGCCAAGTTCCTCCTAAGAATGTGCCCGATCCAGTTTGCTTGTACCGAAGAATCACATCCAAAATGGTTCTCTTCTCACCCACTCTTCATTTGTCACCCTGTCTGTCCACCTGATCTTCTAAAATCTTCTTTGGCACCACATTTCAAAGCTCTCCAAGTATTTATTTTCCATCTTCTTAAGAGTCCAAGTTTCTGCTCCATACAGCGCGATGTGCTAAACGTATGGATACATTAAGGTAAATCTAGTAACTTTTTAGTTTAACTAAGAAAATAGCTATGTAAATGATGTAGAACTCTTATTGTTAAGCCCTGGTTCTAAACGACCCACATTGATTGAAAGTTACTAAATTTGGCATTATAAAAATATATTTTATTTGATTTATTAATTTAAACGTTACCTAAACCTCTCAATAACACTTCCTTATGCACCAAATATTATTTGCAGAGAGATTAAAAGTAGGCCTATATTATTTATGATCATAAAAGTATTAAAGTAAAAAACATATTTACCGTCCTATTTCATTGCTAAACATATTATCTTTACTTTAATCTTTCTTACTTACTCTAGAGCATTAGTAGCTCAAAAGTTCATCACTGCACTTACTTACTCTAGAGCATTAGTAGCTCGAAAGTTCACTGCTGCACTTACTTACTTTATAACATTAGTAGCACGAAAGTTCCCTGCAGCACTTACTCACTCTAGAGCTATTAGTAGCTTGAAGGTTCACTACCACACTTACTTACTCTAGAGCATTAGGAGTTCGAAGGTTCACTACCACACTTACTTACTCTAGAGCATTAGTAGCTCAAAGGTCACTACATCACTTACTCTAGAGCATTAGTAGCTCAAAGTTTCACTACCGCACTTACTCACTCTAGAGAATTAGTAACTCATAATTTCACAGCCACACTTACTACATTCTTATCTTAATAAATTTTATCTCTCCTTCCTAAACAAAAAGTTTTTAAAATTATTCTAATAGCTTAACTAAAACTGTTATAAAATACGAGTTTTTTATTTTCAAAATAAATATGGCGGGGAATTTTGATTTAGTAAAATTACTATATGTGTGCACAAACATTTAACAAAATTTCAGCAGATGCGTGGCTAAATTTATAGTTATTAATCTGTAATGGGGGTTGATAAGATTCATTTTGATACAAACAATTATAAATAGATTATACAGCTTACTGAATCGGGCTGGTTTCTATCTCTTATATATTCTTTCTACTATAATAAATTTGACGAGTTTTCATCTCTTGATCTCAACTTTTTACCTCCCCATTCTCCCCTTTCTGTACCCTTTCCCCCAACTAGGCTTGGTTCACCGAACTCATCAATAACTTCCAACTCTAAAAAGATGATTTCTTCCTTTTACTAAATTTTCTTTTCCTCTGCAGTCTTTTTTTCCCTTTCCCCTTCTCATTTCCTCTATTACATTTAATGCCTCCATCATTCAGTGTTTGCGCGCACTGGGTGTTAGCTGTTCCCTCGTCTGTTACAACTGGATCTAGGCTTTATGTAATCCTGAACAAATCTCGTCGCGCTAACATTCTGGGGGTAATAGGCGAGATAATTACGTGAGTAGCTAGAATATTATCTGAGAAATAAAATATGTTTCTTGAGCACTCCAAATATGTCACTAAATCCATTATAGTACCCACTGAGAAATTAATTATGTTCCTTGATAGCGCTCTCTAAAGATGTCACTAAATCCCTTACAGTACCTACCGAGAAATAAAATATGTTCAATGAGAGCGCTCTCTAAAGATGTCATTAAAGCCATTAAAGTACTCAGTGAGAAATACCAGATGTTCCTTGAGAGCGCTATCTAAATGTTACTAAATCAATTACAGTACCCACTGAGAAATAAAATATGTATTGAGAGCGCTCTCTAAATATGTCACTAAAGCCATTAAAATACTCACTGAGAAATAAAATTCGTCCTTGAGAGCGCTCTCTAAATCCATCACTAAAGCCACTTTAGAACTCACTGATAAATAATAGATGTCCATTGAGAGCGCTCTCTAAAGATGTCACTAAAGCCATTACAGTAATCACTGAGAAATAATAAATGTCCCCCGAGAGATGCTACTAAAACCATTGAAGTAGCCAATGGAAATTAATATATTACATCACTTGAGAGCGCTCTCTAGACTGACGATGGAGTTTGGTGAGAACCTTTTTCCCTTCTTTTGAACACCTTCTCATAAAATGTGCATTACCTCTTTTTTCAAGAACTGTTGATATCACTATGTGTAGAAGATTAAGCTAAACATACAGTCGATTCACCACTGGAGTGGTGGTAACTGACAGCTAGAAGAAGATTGTTATTGCAAACATTGGAAGTCTTAGTAATACTATATTATTAATAAAAAATGTTAATAAACCATTCTAACCATAGTTCACTAAGGATCACTGTATAAATGTTTTTTTAGTAACTCAATGAAATAACAATATATTAATAAAGCCATTACGTTGTTGGTTTCGTGGTTGTGACAACAAGAGATATATTAAAGTGCATGAAAATATAACAAGTTTAAAAGTATTATATTCACACTTGAAGCTACTCAAGGCTACCAAAATAAATAAATATGGTTTTTATAGCTTAGAGAGCGATAAAAAAAATTGTTTTAAAATAAAACTTGTTTATTTTGTAAAGAGCTGCGCATAAAAACAACCAAACACTGTTTGGATGACGTCATCAACCGCCATAATTTGGTCCTGTTCACAATCTTCACTTATAAAAAGAACGCAGCCTTTTAGAAGCTCTCTATTGCAAAGCATTTTTAAGTGACCCACAGAAGTCGTTTCCCCAAACTATAAACATCAGTCTCTTGCTGCACGAGATCCGAGGGCCTACAACTTTCTCAGACTTGAATATGGTAGGTGGACACGTTCATCCTACGTGGAAGTTGACCTGCAGGGCGCTGGGTCTGTTTGAATACGATGAACATTGGGACCACACCTTACAAATAGCTGGACACGTTCATCCTACGTGACAGTCAACCTGCAGGGCGCTGGGGCTGTTGGAATACGATGAACATTGGGACCACACCTTAGAAAAAGCTGGACACGTTCATCCTACGTGACAATCGACCTGCAGGGCTCTGGGGCTGTTGGAATACGATGAAAATTGGGACCACACCTTAGAAATAGTTGGACACGTTCATCCTACGTGACAGTCAACCTGCAGGGCGCTGAGGCTGTTGGAATACGATGAACATTGGGACCACACCTTAGAAATAGCTGGACACGTTCATCCTACGTGACAGTCAACCTGCAGGGCGCTGGGTCTGTTTGAAGAAGACGTACATTGGGACCATACCTTGGGAAAAGCTGCCATCTCTGATTCAACTCAGAAGGTCAGATAATGTTTCGCCATCATGCTGGTTTTCTGTCATTTGTTAGATCCACTGCTTATCTGGGAGAAGCACAGGAAAACTTTGGCCGAGGATTTCAAAAGGCAGGTAGAGGAGGAATCTCAGGGGTTATGTGCAGCAGGAGAAAAATGAGATATACAAAAAAATCTGGTTTTGATTAAATATGTCGTAGTCAGCATGGCAGGTCAACCCTTCAAGCACTATGGCTTGCCTGAGCCATCACAATCAGGTGAAGCCACCAATAAACGTGATTTCTCAAGACAGTTGTCCAATTATGTCAGTCAATGAGCTGTAAAATACCGTTTCAGAGAACAAACCACTTCTCAACTATGACCAGAATAAGGTTCATGATGAATTAACTGAAGGCATTGAATAAGGACAAATTTGGTGACAAATGTAGAAACAGGATAGGAACAGGATGGGCACCCTGACCATCACTTGGCTTGAGAGGGTGAATACCCCGTGGTCACCTAATGCAGCCAAAGCAATACCAAGTCCAAGGAACATCCTACATGAATATATAGAAGAAAAAAAAAAGGAAAAACATGGTAATGCAGTAAACTGCATAAATGTAAGGTTTGGGAATTTGTTACTAGCGGTAGATAGTAAAACTAAAGGTAAAAGTAGATAGCCTTACACATGGAGATACATGAATGTAAATGCAATAAATTGCATAGTATTTAGTAGTAATTATAAAGGACTTATAAAACTAGTAGACATAAGTATAAATCATCGTAGAAAACTAACCAATGTAGATTATAAACTTGTAAATGCATTAAACTGCATAATAGTTATAAGAGCCTTATCCAATATAAATACTAACAGTATAACATGAAAATTAAAAACAGATAATGTTTAAAAAAATTAAACAAACATAGAAAAATAAGACACATCATACAGTGCAAGAAGATGTGTCAAATGAACGTATAGAACTGAAAAAAAGTACCCATTTTGAGTTAAAGCGACTAGTCTCCATTAAAGGTGTGTTTTGCTATGACTATTCTATGCTATGGCTCAGGATTAGTCTTTGAAGGAATCTGAGATGGACTTGAAGCCTGACTATTTCTCTCATGGACAGTTGTATGTGTCATGCTCTAGAGTCAGCTCATCTCGCAGTCTGATCATTCTACAGCCACAAATAACAACAGCAAACATATTGTATAAAGAAGTGCTAAAGAAGTGAAACTCTTCCTTCCTCACATCAGCCACTTACGTCTTTGGTGTCTGTTTGTTTATAAGTTTGTTTGCATGTAAATATGTTTGTCAGCACCATGTGAAAATGGCTAAGCCATGAAACTAGGAATTTTTTTTAAACTTGGTCTAACTTAAAGTTTAGGCTGTATGGTGTACCCAATCTGTTGCTGAACTGTGGCCTTTCTTGCAGTCATTTACTGTTACTCGTCGTTTATATTGGTACTAACAAGGCATTCTGAGTTCTATTATAAGTTTTCCTGTATTTTTACCCACAAAAACAATCAATCAAAACCCGTCGACGATGGGCCAATCATAATAACAATGGTGTATTATATACATCTCTTACCAACAATCCGACTTCACTAAACTTCATGAGATTACAACAATAACGGGACCTTTAGATAATTTATGTTATGTAGAACTTATGTGCTTACTTTGTTGCTAGGATACTCTGACTCAGGACAACAGTAACTTTTTTTTGTGGGCTAGACAATCCTAATATATAGAGGATGTAATTTAATTTGTGTCAAATATTCTAAGGAAATATTCCCATCGACCAAACTATAAGAACAGTTCACAAACAGGGGTACAGAAACATTTGGTTTTATAGTTATTAAAGGTTTTTCTCAAAGATGGATTGATTGTGAGTTATCATTTGAATGGCCAGCTTAAATTCCAGATTTGAACACAATGGATATATTTTTTTATCTCTAGGGACATTTAAAGTCCATTGTTTATGTAACTCCTGTGCCTGATGTTGACGTTTTAAGAGAGTGTATATTAAATGGAAGTAAGTAAATACGTAATGCTTCAGGTGTACTCAACAGAGTACGACAAAGCATGGAACGCAGAGACTGCAACGAAGTAGAGGACATAATTTTGAACATTTTTTGGTAACAAAACGTTCTGTCTTGTGTTTTTGTTTGTTTCTGTTAAGCTTTGTTTTGTTCAGTTGT
Source organism: Timema bartmani (assembly GCA_902151455.1). Taxonomy (NCBI): domain Eukaryota; kingdom Metazoa; phylum Arthropoda; class Insecta; order Phasmatodea; family Timematidae; genus Timema; species Timema bartmani. The sequence goes on along the minus strand of CABFWB010001051.1, from coordinate 41,943 downwards.
ATTACTTCTTCTAATGGATTGATAATAAACAATAAAATTTGTCCCACCCACAGGAACTAAACTTTTCTAGGCCCATGTTCATATTAACTTTTCTTAACGTTTTGTTTATGGGATATTTGACACCAACTAAATAAAATACACCCTGAATATGACCGACACAAAATAATATATATTTAAAAAAGTGAAAACGGTTAAAGAAAAACCTGTATTAAGGAAACAATAATATGAAATAAAATAAAATATTTTAAAGCTTTGTTTATTCTGATTTATGTAACTTAGGTTTTGTGCATGAAATCACCCTGCCTGTGATGCATTATTTAAATTTAAATTGAAAGTAAAACTACTCAAATTTAAATGACGTGATTTAAGTGACATAATAGATTATAAACAATTAAACATATATTCAGTTATTTATAAGTAAAAATTATTGAAGGAAATAAATTTTGTTTACTAAAGACCAAATACATTATTTTATTACTTACTTTATTTAATTTAAATAGCATTCTTGAAATGAAATTTAATATTTTAGGCTTTGTTAATAAAAATATATTATTTGTTCTAAAATGGGTGAAAATATTAACAATAGTAAAATAATATATGTGAGATGATTAAAATAATAGACTTATGATATCAATATCAAGGAAAATAAAGTATACGAAAATAGTGTAAGTCCAGTAGAGTTAATTAGAATGGCTGCTTTTTATGGATGATTGAATTTGGGGAGGGACGAAACTAGGATAAAAAAAATCAGATCTTTTTTACACATGTCGATCTCCGTTGTAAAACTATTAAAGAAATATGGAAATTTAAAAATCTTCATGTCAGTGAAAATTTTGTAGCACTTTTCCTAAAGAAATTCCCAATGCTTCTTTGGAAAATGGACAAACTTTTGAAATAGTTTGATGCGACTTAGGTCAATTCTTTTTATGTTATTCAAGTTGAAAATCCTTCAACGTTAAATTGAAGTCCGGGTAAAAACGACACAGAAAATATAACCTTGACTCTCCTTCAAATGTGTTATTATGTTCAATGTTTTGAGAACAATTTTTTTTTAATGTTCCAAAGAAGGAGTCAATGAGGGATAGAAACAATCAGGTTAAAATAAACTGGTATTGAAACATGGTTTTTGAAAGCTGGTAAGGAGGAAAATAATAATAGAACAAAATGAACTGTACAAATTATAGAGAAAGTATAATAAAAAGAAAACTCTTTAATCAGACATCTATCATATTCAAAGTGAGCTTCGAAATTTCTCAACAAACTTCCGTGTGTTTAATTCTTCTACCTTCTTGCTCGGTGGAGCTTTGCCGCCGTGCTGCTAGAGTGCATTGTGATCGTAATAATGATAAAACAATGACTATGTAGTATTTTGACTTTACTCTCTTCCATTAAGAAAGTTGGTGGAAAGTAAACAAAATCATCTCGAGACGATTCGTTGGGATAATAATTGCAGATAATAGGTAAGTGACCTAAACTATTGCTTGAAATTGTATTTTCCAACTATGTAATGTGGTAAAAAGTCTCTTAGTTACTTAATTATATTTAAACATAAAACGGTTTGAACTTGAAGCCATCTTGGCTGGTTGGCTACTTACTGCTTGGCAGCCATCATGCAAGATAGACATAAAAACAAACTTTAAAAATATTTACAGCTAGAAAATGATTAAATATAAAGAAATCAGGGCGGGAACTTTTTTCTTTCCTACAACGGGTACCTCAGGTAGTCTTAATATATAAAAGGAAGGTCGTGTCCATCCTTCAGCATGAATTGTTTGAACATTTCTAAAAAGTCCCAGAAATCTGAAATTTTGGAAGAAAGAGGTGTCACCCCATACAACCAGAAACGTCTAAAAATGGGAAATTTCAAAATGGGGCACCAGAAATGGAGAGATTTTAACTGTAAATATAAAACACTTGTTACGGAAGGTAGATTATTAAAATTTAGCGGGCAGGTAGAGAGAGGTCTCACTTTAGATAATCACACAAGTTTAAAAATACGAAGTTTCATAGTTGGAGTTGGTGAAATTGGGGAGGGAAGGCCACAAACTCTCAAAACTAACTAAAAAACAGCCACTTACAAACGTGGTCTGAATCTCAAACTTGGAAGAAAGTTTAAGGGACCATTCAAAATAACCAAAAATGTTTGATGATTTAAAATTTTAAAGTAGGGTTTGGAAAAGGGGGATGTGATATTAACGGAAAACTATAATTTTAGATGAAATATAAAATTGAAATTGGCCAGGAATGTAGTGGAATTATTCCAAATATCCCAAAATTTGTTTACGGTTTTACGTTTATAAGTGGGAGCCGGTGAAATAGTAGGTTTCAAAATTTCCAAAATTTATAAAAATAAACTGTTTTAGTAGAAGATAGAAATTTGTCAGACAGGTACTATAGCCACTCCAAACACACTTAAAAATAATTCAAAATGAAGGACCAGACAATGAAAAAAGGGGGTTCAACACTAAGAATTTCCTATTTTTTTTTAGCAACGCGTCTTATTAACAGTTTAGGTTATACGTATAGGTATGAATTACTCTAATGGGTTAGGAATTAGGAAGATTGAATTGAGAGGAAATGTACCCACATTTGCGTTGAGGGAGAATGTAAACCCATTTAGGAAGAAACCTTAGTACACCTAACTGGGATTCAAGCCCTAATCCCCCTGTCATCCATAGTTTAGTCTATTGTGAAGGTGACGACTTCGACCATACGGCCACCAAAGCAGGTTCCTAAACTGATAAAATAAAACCATTCTCGAATGGTAGAAAATTAAAATATTTACATAAATGTGGAGATTCAACCCCAAATTACCATAAGAGTAGTTGGAGAGGGAAGAGGGGTGGGATTGAGATTTTCAAAAATTATAGAAAAAACACGCTTTATTGTGTGAAGAAAATTTAAATATAGTAGGAAGCTGGAGATAAAGGGAAAAGAGATAACAAGAAAAGGATAAAAGTTTTTAAATTTTATAATAAAAGTTTGGAAAGTAGTGGGGGATAAGTGTTTCAAAAACTGACAAACACAAAAATTATACTTATTGGTGGAGTTAAAATAGTTTCAAACTGGTATAAGGACCAACCCTATAGTTAGAAAATAATGAAACTTTGAAATTTGGTTCTAAGAAATATGGGGCTCATCGTTCCCAAAACGACTAGAAAACAACTTCTTGGTGAGCTGGAAAATTGAAATTTGGCAGGTAATTGCAGGGTCCAATAGTAAATATCTCAGTGACAGTCTGTTATTTCATGTTTGAGATTTGTTGGGCTGTGATATTTATTTTACTTTCTAGAAACCCCCCAAAGGGAGGAATTATTGTGATCACAAAAGAACCCATCGAAATCTATATTTTGATGGATATCAACGTTTCACGACACCCTGAACCCGAAAATGTTATTTCCGCAATGTCGTTGGTCTGTCTGCGTGTAACTTAGCCTTCATTCGAAATTAATTTACCGATCGGGCTAAATTCAGCATCTATGGTTTTAATAGGGTGTTCAGCCAAACTATATTTTAAAATTCCCTGACTTTTCCAGGTTTTCCAGAGTCAATGTACAACTTTTCCAGTCACTATATTATAAACATTATTGTATTAAAATCGCAACTAAGTGTAGTATTTTTAGACACGCACACACACACACATTTTGAAATTGAAACATTCAATGAAGGGGTTAAATAATGTCAGTCTAAAGCAATGGGCTATTAGGTCGTGCAAACTAAGTTAGATTTCAGTTAGATTATATATATATACAATAAAAGATCGCCTTACACGGGCTAGTGAAATAATGACTCAACTTTGGCTAAAGATACGCAATAGGGGGTGAAAAGTTGAGATGAAAATCTTATGTTGACTTGTAGGATTGAGATTAGTATAATCAACATGGACAATTGTACTAAAAGAAATTCGCAGTGAATATTAACTGGAAGAAAAATGTTATTTTGACAGTTGGTTATTGTAAATGAAAATAGCTTAGGCCTATTATTTTAATGAATATGTGAAAATTCCAGAAATTTGATCAAATTCCCTGACTTTTCCATGAATTTTCCCTGACTGAGAAAATTCTCTGACTTTACCCTGTTTTCCAGGTTTTCCAGGTTGCTGGACACTCTGTTTAATAAGGTTCTCTAGAGGGTTTTAAAATTATCTATCTAACCTTAAAAGTATAAACGGTTTACATAAGAACGAAGAAGGATTTTTTTTTAAATTGGCTCTAATGGTTTTGAATAAAAATCGTAGCTAAACACTGTTTAAGATTAAAATCAAAATGGCTCATCCAAATTTTCCGGATTAATGTGTTAGAGGGTACTTTACACAAGCGGATAACTCCAATTTAGATTATATCTCCGCAGTTCTTTGAGATATTAAAAATCCTATCATCACAAAGTATTAATAAAAATATTTTTTAATTGAAATACATTTTTATAAAACAAATATTTTCTGATCAATTTGCAAATATATTATTTTATATAGAGGCCTTGGAAATTGACTATGCTGTTGATGAACAGAAATGCTACTTTTCTCCTAGATATTTATGTAACAGAATATACATATTTCATTTATGTTTAATTTTTCCATTATGTTTCTGCAATACTGTATATAATTTATTTTCCCATTTATTCCAAGTTTTAAGTAAATCTTCCATTTTTAGGTAAAGGTAGTGAAAGTTTGAGAGTCGCATCGTACCATTTATTCCAATATGTCTGTTTAACACCGTGTATAACTTCGTTTCACTTATCTTATGATCATTCTTAGACAATGATCTCGTTCGTTTGTGCATACAGTTTGTGGGTTAGGTAATGTTTAATTACAGAGATTAAATTTGTTTTAATTTATTGATTGACGTAATTGGTTTGAGATTGTATTGTACAAGGAATTTTTTTTAGGTTGGCAGATGGATGTTGAACGTCCTTAAAAGCTTACTTTTCACATTTTGTCAGACAATTTAAATCAATAAAGGATCAACATTTAAATATAATTTAAGATTTGGCTACTTTTCCCTTTTGTTAATTTTATATTCTAAGAAAAGGTATTTGAAGATTCCACATGTGAAGAAGGAGCACTCCATCTAGTAATTAAATATTTAAGTAAACTGCATACTCGCTCTACCATGTTATAGGGAAGAAAGATACTTTATGCTCTTAATATTTTTACTTTACTTTGTGATTGTAAAAAAAAAAAATTATTGGAATTCAAGATTTTGATAAATGTCGACGACGTTTTCATGACCTCTTGAAATAGAAAAGGTGGTTTATTGCGATGCCGTACGTCTGTCTGTATCTCTGACTAAAGCCAAAATCATTTTACCGACCATGTTAAAACTTGGTATCGAGGGTTTTCACAAGATTCCCCTGAGGAGTTTTTGTAATTATTAGATATACAGCACTAAAATTAAGGGTAGTTTATTGAAGGGCAATAATAGAAAAAATAGATTCTCAAAATTCGCTTTAACGATTTTGACTAAATTCTGTATATAGACACTGTTCAACATTACAAACAAAATGGAAATATTGAATTTTCCATGTAAATACATTTGAGGGTACTATACATAGGCAGAAATTTCTAATCTTCGTAACTATTTGAAATAGAAAATAACTTTTCATTGTAAAGATGTAGTAATATAAAATATAAAACTCTGGTTTAAAATTAGATTTTATAAAACCAATAGTTTCTTAGCTATAAGCAAACATAAATATTTGGACAGAAATGCTCTTCTTTACTCAATGTATCTGTAACATTGTATAATATTTCATTTATCCTCCTTGGTGGAGTGTTTCTGCAACAATGTGTATTATTTTCTTTCTCAACTCTGACTAGCTTTTACTAAATGTCACTATTTAATATTAAAGATAAATAAAGTCAGTGCGGTGTGGTGTACTATTTATTGTATTGAAATGAGATTCTTAAGCTTTTTTTTAATTCAATAAATGTAAAAAAATAAATGGGTGACCCAATCTTTTCCCTCAACACTGTGAGCAGTGACGTCATAAAGTGTGTAATGGCTCCACTCCAGCTGGAACGGGAATGGGTGTGGAATAAAGTCCATCACAAAAAAAAAAAAAAAATCTGACCAAGAAGATTAAGGTATGGACATAAGGCCGAGGAACAAGGTCCATGTAGCACACCGCGAGAGGAAAGGAAAAGATGTCTAGTAACCATGGAAACAAGTGGTGGTGGTAGGGATCGATAGTTGGGATGAGAGAAGAGGTGAGCCGGATCAAAATGTAAATACAATCATCGACGCCTGTACTAGAGCCAGCTAAACACACGACACGATTAGTGGAGGACTGCGGGCGGAACATATTGTTTCATCGGAACCCGGAGGTAGGTCTGGGAACTGATGAGATTAATTTATCGGTGAAATGGAGTCTAAGAACGAGTTGATATTGAATGATTTCATTTTGCGATGTGCTATTGTAAGCGAGATTTAAAATAAAAGTATGATGAACTATAATTGCGAATTGAAATGATGTTATTTGGATTATTGTATGTGCTGATAGAAATTTAAAAAAGTGATTTAATGTTGTGATTTAGTATTGTAAGTGCTATATGAAATTAGAACAATAATATTATGCAAGTGCTTATTGAAACTAAGTGATTCATTGTTTTAGTGATTATTGTAAAGTGTTATTTGAAATTAGAAAAATATATATTCTGTATTATGATGGAATCTAAGTGATAATTAAAATGAAGTGATTCAATTTTGTTTATGACTATTGTAAGTGATGTTTGCAGGGGCTCTAGAATTGGGTAATCTGGGGGGACACAACTCTCCCACTTTTTCTATTTAGGGGGAGTTAAGTCTACCCTAAACCCCTCCATCCTTTATATTATATTCAAAACACATGTATGCAAACAATATTTTAAATTATTGTTCAACACGCTTGGGTGGGTACGCGGACCAATTTTCAGACTCGTTAATGATTATCCGCTTGTGACGTGAACGTTAGAGTTTCGATTCCCCCAAGCTGTGCGTCAACAGAGAGTGCTTCAGTAGCCCTATCCAGTGAAAATGAATTAATTAATAAGCTACTAGCCTAGGTGTTAACGAGGAAAACAACAAAAATTTAAATCACCTCATTTAGGTAGATTTTTTCTAATTTATTAATTTTTAGGGGAAATTCAGAACCAAAGATGCATAAAGAAGATTCACATTGAACTATCCCATCTGCAACATCTTACCTCTAGAGAAAATCCGGCTTTCATCAAAGTAAACAAAATCCACATATATTGAATCGGACATATGCTGGAAGAAAACATATTCTCTATGCTTGCCTTTACAATCTGCTATATTATTTTGTTTTAATATGTAGGCCTATTTATGATAACTTTAAATAATTTAACAAACAAAAATCAATATCCAAGAAAATATGTTTAGGCCTATAAAATAAATGACAATGACTAATCAAAAGCTATCCTAACCAACAAAAATCTATTTTAAATTCACTACTTTTAAACAGTTATAACAAAGTCTCTAATAGAAATACAATAACTTATAACTTGAAATCTTAACCTGGTATTTTATTTATCAACACTGGAGAAACACTCGCAAGTATTTTTTATTACACTTCACAGATTTATTTGGAATAATATAAAAATCATAAAACTCGAGGTTTAGCCTAGAGGCCAACACAACACAATCTTGGGGTTAAAATATTTATTTAATAGTCTTGATACACTTAAATTTTCGAATAATGTATATCGATCACTCAGAAACACTCGCTTTTCTTTTTATCACACGCTTTTATTTTATATTTAATAAATAAATATTCTAAGATCACTAAAAAAACGTTTATTTTCCAAGGATAATATGTTCACACCGAAATAATATTCCCAAAAGAACACACAGATTACTAAGTAGCCAAATTAATATTAAAAAAAAGACACTGTATTATTCAAAGTTGTAATAAAATTATTAACGGTAGCAAAGATACACCTGTAAATACTCAACTACAATTTTACAAGTATTAAATATTTTGTTCGCTTCCAATTTTTTTACCAACGCACGTGGTTTTATTAACTGTATTTTATACGAGAATTCACTGTTATAATGTCTATTTAAAATTGTTAGATTTTGGTTATGAAAATAACCGTTTGTTGGTTGTTTAGTTTTAAAGTTTTCTTTTGCTGTTTAATTCAAATTAATTATTAAAAGCAAGAGAACGTTAAAAGTGGCCTTAAATGCTGAAAATAAATATGGCCACTAAATAGAAGCTTGCAGACAGTTGATGACGTATGAGGAACTTGTTGCGGGTTGAACGTTGAATTGTATTTCTACACGGTGTTTACAAAATTTAAACTTAATATTATTTCAAAAACATTTTGTATCTTTTTTCCTCTTTATTATCACAAACCATTTATTTATGTTAAAGATATGCGAGGCCAGTTATAAAAATATGAATAACTGAATATAATACCATTAAATGTAAAATTTCCCACTCTATTTAAACTGTAATGGCCACAAGAATTAAAAGAAAAACTAGAATGAATTTACTAGACTTTTTTTTCTTAAATTAGATTATGTAAAAGAAAATTATACTGTAATCCTTGGGGAAACATTGTTAAAAGTGATTGATAATATTTTTAGTGATAATAATAGTGACACTTAGCAAATAATTATTATTTACAAATATGTTGACAAAAGTTACTTTCAGACAATGTTGGCATTACTGATACCATCTGCTCGCTTCTGCTAGCTGTCATGTAAAACCACAAAAGTGCTAACGCGTCAATAGAAGTAAAAAAACAAAAACTTTATGGTACATACCGAAAGTCTTTAATTTCACAAAAGTAGTGATTGACTTTTTGTAGCAATTCCTCGAATGAAATTTCATCCTATTCATTAAAATTCACAGTAGCTAAACCAGAGTGTCGGAAACAGTTCTGAATAGTGGTCATTGCCACATTACGCCATGCCTTGTCAGCAAAGAGATTAGCATAGAGCGAAGTAACCTGTCTGTGTTCAGTGGCGTACTAACGCCTTTGGGGGCCTGGGGCGGGAGTTTCCTGCCCCACCCCCTTATTACTAAGCACTCCCCATATTGTGTCTCTACTATTGGCACCACAAAACCAAGGATTAATCTTATATCCATAAAAACCACTGGGAAAAAAATGTGGAAAGAACTATGTAAGTATTAATAGAACTTAAAGGAAAACTAAAATTAAAGACATATAATTTGGGTTTTTTGATTATTTTTTCAAATATGTATATTTTATATCAATTAAAACTAATGAGAACATGTAGAGAAATGTTTAATTTTTCAACTTAAACTCTTACTACGTACATGTCCTGGTGTATTATAAAACTGGGCAAAATATGATGCCAATCCATACATACTTTTTTTATGTTGTGATTGTATTTCAATGAAACATAAAATAGTAATATTATTCCTTATAGCTGGAAACTTAAACTAGGTTATATGATTTATTTTTTATGTTATATAATATATATATTTGAAGGCCTCTTAGAATTACTGACAATAATCTATGAATAGAATAGGTTGTAAAACATGTTTATTGAAGTTTTTTATGAGATACATTTTTAATTTTTAATAAAAATTCGTCTCGCAGGGTTCCCCCACCCCCTTGGTACGCCACTTTCTGTGTTTCTCGCTGCAGCCTCAGTATTAAGATTAAGCCTGTAGGGTGGGATGAATTGGGTTAAGTTCTCAATAGAGTAAAATACTTTTAAAAACACACGCTTGAGGTGCACATCTTCAGGCATTCCTAGGTTCCTTTGTAAATTTCTTAGCCTTAAAGCTAAGTTTTTATCACACAAACGTATATAAGATTTTATTTGATTATTTCCTTGTATACTCTGGAGCTTAAGCTGGCCATAGTAGGATGATTTAGCTATTAGTCTGAATATTTAACTATGTAAATATAAAATAAAATAAAATAAAAATTATATAGCTTGATGGTTTATAGCCTACCTTGTATTCTGAAAAATAAGGAGTAGAACAGAAGAAGTTCCGTCTAGATTCAATTAGTAATTTTTGAGTTTATTGGCAGTAAACAGACAGACCGACAATTGAAGGCATTGACAGATCTAGAGTTTCATTTTATATATATAGGCCTACATATAAGTTTAAAGAACGGCTAACAGAGCTAGGGGAAACTACGATAAGCTTAGCAAGCCGGTAGAGTATTCAGGAATGCTTTAAATATAGGAAAAGTCTTAGAAAGTACGGGTTTACCAAGCGATGACATCAACAATATACTAGTCTACAAGTTGTAACAGTTAACATACGGTCACTAAAGGGAAGAGAGCAAGAAGTTACAGTAGTAATGCAGGGAAAGGAGAGGAACTATACTGGGAATATGTGAAACCAAATGGAAAGGAAATAAGGAAATAGGTTAGAGATACAGATTATGATTATCTGGATAACCTGAAAGAGTATGTAATGGAATGGCAGTGGGGTTAGAGGAGAAGTTGTCAGGAAAGGTCAATTGACACCTGATACATAAATGGAAGGATAGTAAAACTGCCAATAGGTGTGGATGGGGAGGTAAAATACTTCATCCAGGTGTTTGCCGCTACAGATTGATAGAGAGTAATGCATGCATGAGCTGGAGACATAACGGCCTAAATAACCATTCTAATAGCGGAGCTAAACGCTCATATTGGGAGAGATAAGAGATAATGTGCAGCCATGGATTAGGAGCAAGAAATAAGGAGAGAGAGAGGCCTGGTGGAGATTGAAGAGATGGACAATAATGGAAGAGGATGTGCCAGACGACCTTCATTGGCGGATAAGTCAAATGATAATGAGGATGATATTAATTTAAAGATAGAAACGATATAATTATAGATATGCGTAGTTTTATAGCCTATCAGCTAATGAGACGTAGTGCACAAAATATAAACGCAGTATTTTATACCGATGTATTTTTGTTTTAAATATACTTTCCATTTAAAAAAAAAGTTAACCGTGAAAATGATAAAACACTTACTGAAATATAATAACGTTACATAGAGTAACGATGGTATTTCTTTGTTTAAAATGTGACTATTCTCCCGTTTAATAGACATACCCTTAGTATTGGGTACACGGATAATGTACATGATTAACAGCTGAGCGCACCAGAGGCCAGTTTTCAGGCAATTATTATATATAAATAAGGATATCATAGCATAATTATATGTGTATTAATATTTTATTAATAAACTCTATTACTCTATTAGGTAGCGCCTTTTAAAGATTAGCAATGATTGAACGAGTAATTATCTGTAAATAGTAGATAAAATTTGAAATGCATTTGCAGTTTACTTAAAAATCACAATCGAGAACACACAATGAAATGTTAGTGTGACTTTGTTAATCGACATGGTTTCAACACTTCAGACTGAAGTGTTTTTGATAAAAATACACTAGTCTCGTCTCCTTATGTATTTTAACTCTAAATAATTTTAAAGCAAAATAATTTTAAAGCCACTTTAATCTATTCTAAATTTTATTATGTATATTTTAAGACCCCATGCTTACCAACTATTCTTAAGATACAAAATGATCGAAAAATATCTTCCACAATAGCTTACAGAAACCCTTATTTCATCAATAACAGTGTTTCCAGTAAAATTCCTGGTGGTTTCCAGGTTTTCAAAAAGAAATTCCCATTTTTCCAGGCACTTTAGAGAGTAGTGTGCAGGAGTTAAATAATTCGTTTTCCATAAAAATAACTATTGTGAAGTCATGCCGTTGATGTTTAAAGCAGAGTGGTCTGACTTTGATGGAGAAATGTTATCAGAGTGCTTATTTCTTCAGTTCGCTGTTATAATTACATGCAATGGACCTCTATTTAAAGCTTAGAGCTTAGTGTTAAAAAAATTTAATCCAATAATTTTTAATGTGAAATAATTTATTTTTTTGTTTTATGTGAAATTCTTTTTTTCTGTTTTTTTTATGAGCATGGAAGCCCTGAATATATCAATAAACAGTGCTCCAACACCAATACATTAATATAAGCAAAGGTGTATCAATACATTAATATAAGACTGTATAGAATAAGATGGATAAAAAACTAGAAAATAGGCATTCTCATAAATCATGATGAAAAAACATCAAATTAAATAACCGCCATTGGGACTTCCAATGAAAATTATTTGATTCTGGTGTCTAATTTTTGTTTCACTTTGATAATACTTAATTTTTTTTACTAATAAACTACTGAAATTTCGTAATGTGCAGGGCAGCGACCATCCTACAGTTAGAAATAATAAGATGACTGGTTTTTCAGCTATGGACGCCACGGGGACTGGACTTTATAGTGTCTTGCTATGTCCACGGTGGTTTAAGATAGCCACAGGGAAAGGAATTTATCGTGATATAGTGTCTGCTATGTCCATGGTGGTTTTAGATGGCCACAGGGAAAGGAATTTATCGTGATATAGTGTCTGCTATGTCCATGGTGGCTTAAGATGGCCACAGAGACAGGACTTTATCGTGATATTAGTGTCTTATATGTCCATGGTGGTTTTAGATGGCCACAGGGAAAGGAATTTATCGTGATATAGTGTCTGCTATGTCCATGGTGGTTTAATATGGCCACAGAGACAGGACTTTATCGTGATATTAGTGTCTTATATGTCCATGGTGGTTTTAAGATAGCCACAGGGAAAGGAATTTATTGTGATATAGTGTCTGCTATGTCCATGGTGGTTTAATATGGCCACAGAGACAGGAATTTATCGTGATATTAGTGTCTTATATGTCCATGGTGGTTTTAAGATGGCCATAGGGAAAGGAATTTATTGTGATATAGTGTCTGCTATGTCCATGGTGGTTTAAGATGATCACAGAGACAGGACTTTATCGTGATATAGTGTCTGCAATGTCCACGGTGGTTTATGATGGTCACAGAGACAGGAATTTATCGTGATATAGTGTCTTATATGTCTATAGTGGCTTTAAGACGGCCACAGGGAAAGGAATTTATCGCGATATAGTGTCTGATATGTCTATGGTGGCTTAAGAAGGCCACAGGATCTCATCTAACACCTCAAAGTCACTCTCCCTGTCCCCCGGGTGTTGACCAATCGGTCGAGGGTTTTTGAGGTTTCCAATTTGTCAACAATCCCTCCCCCTAGTAATACATTTTCTTCTTGTTATCTTCTACAGGGCTTAATGGATTGGTTATAGCCCTAAAGCCAAGAGGGAGGATTGCCTCTAATAACCTTTGTTGGAGTTAGACCTCTAAGCTCTTTGGCCTTCCCTCTGGGGCTTAACGGTGATATAAGAGGACGACCCTGGTCGGCACGAAGGCAACGAGGCGGTTGTTCGATTCCTGGATGAGAAATATATAGGTTGGTATTTTGGTCACGCAGAAACCAAATCGATGCTGTGTCCGAGATATAAGGTTAGTTTCAGAAAATACAATTTGTTTTCGGTTGAGCTTTTTTTTCAAACCATTATTGTTCTATCAATATTGATACCATAAATCTAAAGCTACAGCTTCAGATTACTTTATCTGACGTGAAACTAGTTTGATACTTTTGCGGTTCGTTTGGCAATTTTAGTCTAAGTTTAAATGTACAATTTGCCTTGATATACGTTTTTGTAAATGATCTCTGGAGTTTTATTTTGTGCACCACGTCTTACTAACCGATCAGGCCATTTAAATATTTGAACTATTAAGGTAAGACTCAGGAAGGTAGAATTTAGAGGAAATGTATAAGTATTTACATGAAAGAAGAGTAAGAAATACCCTTCTGCGTATAACCCGAATGGGTAGTAAGATGCGGTGCTAATAATAATAAATACCCTTCAGTGGCCGAATGGTCTAAGGCGTCACTCTCGTGTTAAATTGGCCTGATGATAATGGAAATATCAAGGTTCGGAGTACGGTCATGTCTACTGAGGGTTTTTTTCCCCTAAATTGTTCTCCACTCTCATTTCACGAACATTCGGGTAGAATACCTCTAAAATGATTCCTTACTCATCCCTAGCCCATTTGATTAATGCTCATATACGTATAACTTGAACAAGTAGTGAGACGTGGCGATAAATAAATGGTACTACAGTCGCACAAATTTCTCATATTGTGTATTTATAGCTTAGAAGTAAAATTTCAAAATAGGTTTTTATAAACTTACCCTTAAATAAGTTTTACTCATAAAAAAACCATTGTCTTGTTAATCACAATAAACACTTTATATATTAATTTTAAACTAAATTGTTCAAATAGGCCTATATTTAACTAAATTCAAATGTTCAAAAATATATTATTTGTAAACTACACTAAAATTATTTATTTGTAAAAATCAAAATGTATTATTATTTATAATGAAAAACTATTCACAGATTCCCATTTTGGATTCAATCTTAAAGATCAATTCCCAAAATATTCAAACTAATTTTGAACAAAATCGACAAAGCAATTTTTTTAAACATTCAAATAAAAAAACAATCATTAGTAAACTACCCACAGCCACATTCTCCCCCCAAAACAATAAACCAGCTTTATTTGTCAAGTTAATATCAAACACTACCCAGATTTACTTCCAAGCAAAATCGTTAGTCATTTTCATCGAATTTTTACTCCAAAGTATATAGTTATTTATCATGTTAAACACTCCCAAGGTACCAATTTGGAACCAGATAGTTAGCCATTTGTAAATTAAAGTTTTCTTCAAATCATTCATCAGTAAACTACTCTCGAATCTTTGCCCGAAAACCAATTATATATTGCTATTTGTCATGTCAAACATATCCTAGATATGCATTTGAAACAAAATCGTTAGAGCCATTATAGAAAAAAATTTGGAATAAAAATAAATTACTCATCAGTAAACTACCCTTAATTGAAGGACTAGGATAAAAAAAATTGTGATATAATCTTACCATCTAAATATAAAGTTCGAACAAAATACATCAAACAGTTTTGAATCCGTGGCCTGAGACAGACAAAAAGAATGGTAAAATCCACTTCAGTGCATAACCCGAATGGGTAGTAACACGCGGTGCTAAATAAATAAAAAAATCCACTTTTTTTTTGTGTTCACATGAAACGTAAAAATATGTCATGATCTCGAGATCGATTCTTTTCACCATCACAATACTTTGTCTTGACTTTAGAAAGAAAGAAAGAGTGAGAGACTATTTAGTAAAAACCACCTTCGGTACATCCCACTACCCATTACTGAAAATTCAGTGATATGTGCGAGGGGTGCGTTAGACCATGCAGCAAGATGTGGGTCTCTAAATTCATACTTATTGGTTAAAATAATTCACAATGATACATAATGACATGACCACGGCTGCTTCAATACTGCGACAGATTGTAACGTTCGCATCAGAGGTATCTCTCTCTTTCTCTCTCTCTCTAACAAACACACACACACGCGTCACACACACACACACACACACACACACAGATTGTAGTATGCCGTTTTTATCCATGCTCCATTAACATAGCTCATCAGGTGATTTAAGGTAGTGGTTCTTAATCTTTTATTACTTGCGACCCCCTAAATATCCTAAAATATTTTTGCGGCCCCCTAGTTTTTACTACCATATTTATCATTAATATTTGGTCTAAAATAGTGGCTTTATTCATTGATTATAATAAAAAAAAAACTGAAACTAAATTACCTAAATGTATTTAATAGGACCTCTGCTGTTGAACACTTTCTACTTATTTGTCTATTATTGTTTTGATTGTATTACTTAATGCTATTCGCATGCAGGAGTCAATTTGGAGTTGATTTCGCTGCTTCGTTTCAATATTTATCATTGTGGAAAATTCCTTTTCACATAAATAAGTATAAACAAAGGGCAGCAAATTTCGAGTGGCGATGGTAAAAAGATGGGGATTATTTGTACTATCTGTGATTTATATTATCCGTGATTCCTCTCCTCTTCCTTACCCCGGAAAATCGAGAGCCTACTGTACTTACATGCTTATGATCATCGAATTATTTCTTCCAAAACGTAAAATTTAAGATAATTGACTTCAGTAATAAGCAAATAACATTTTAGATGATTGTTTTCGAGGTCCCCAAAAAAAACCTTTTGAACCTCCGCCGCCCCCCCTCCCCCCGGTTAATAATCGCTGATTTAAGGCATCAAACTCTCGATATAATGTAAGGGTGAAGATAATAAATCCGAGATGTACATTGCAAGATTTTTTTTTTCTCCGGCACGTAATTCTATGCCAAATGTAAATATTATTTCTTGGTTTTTGAGCCAGGATAACAAAAGTAAGTATAATAAATAAACGTTCAATTTTAGACTCCAAGGTTTTCTACTATGAGAGTGTAAGGAATCAGATTTCTGGATTTTCAAGTACCCACACCGGTACTTAAATGGTCCAAGGCGTTATGGTCTCAATTCAGGTAAAAGTGATAAAAAAAAGTCACACCTTCATCCATCCCTAAGCTCCTTTGCAAAGTTTATTGGTATTGAGTTGACGTTATCACACAAATATATACAGTAAATAAGATTTTATTTTATTATTTACTCGTCTACTCTGAAACAACCACCAAATAATATAATAATTTATCTTTGGACTTAAAATAAAAATGTATTCTGTATTTACTCTTTGGATTGCAGTTGATTTAGCGATCAATTAAGAAAGAAACCGGCTTTGGCGTCCACGTGGTTTAACGCGCTACTCGTGTTAGACTAGACTACCAAAGACGGGGAGATTGGGGTTCGATTCCAGTTGGGTGAACTGAGGGTGGTTTTCCTAAAGGGTTTCCCACTCACTCCCTACGCAAATGCAGGTGCACTTCATCTCAATTAAACCTTATTAACCCCTAACCCGCTAGTGTAATTAATACATAGGTGTATAACCAGAACTAGTAGTAAGACACGGAGCTAATTTTTTTTTAGACATAATGAAATAAGCGAATACAACGATTTATTTCGTGGTTTTAGTAAAAAAAATATTGTAAAAACATCAATTTTTTAGATTTTGACAAAAAAAAAATGGTACGGTGCACCGCACAGACTTTCTCTCTCTTTCTATAAACTCGTAAGATTTCTGAACGGAATAATGTACATTGTATCATCACCACTACACATAAGAACACGCATAAAATAATATACAATGATATAGAATCAATGAGAAAAGAGGCGCATCTTTGTCCACCTAAGAACATTTCAAACAGTTTAATGTCTTCCACAAGGGTCAACACTTCGTATTAAAATTTCGATTTCTGGTTAAAATTTTAACATTTTATAAGGTGTTGCAGATCTTCAAGTCATCGCATTGATATTTAATTATTCATTTATACATTTTGACCAATAAAAAATGTAAATATTGACTATTGAGTCTAAAATGGAGATAGATCATTGCTATGCAAACATTTCTCCTAAGAGCTTTAAGGAAAAATAACATACTTTTTTAGATACTTATATTTAATTACTCTATGGCATTGGAGAATTATTGCGTTAAGACTTAAGTAGTATATGTTTACAACTAAAGCTCACAAAATTGTATTAATATATTTGCAAATATCTCAGAAACTGTTGCTTTTATAAAAATATATGTCAAATAAAAGTTTTTTATTTCTAATAGTCCTACAATTTTGCAATGATAAGTTGTTTAGTTTCTCAAATAGTTGTGGAGATACGGAAATTAACGCTTCTGTAAAGTACCCTAAAAATCATTTTCATAGGAAAATGAAAATAGCCAGTTTATTTATAATCTTAATCAACGCCTAGATACGAATTTTAATCAAAATCGTTTGAGCAGATTTTGAGAAAACCAAATTTTTCTCTTTTCGCCCTTCAGTAAACTACCCTTAATTTTAAGTTTTTATAGACACACAGACAGACGGCATTGCAAAGACTATTTTTTAGGGTTCGGGGGGTCATGAGACGTCGACATCCATCAACATTTCAGGTTAGTTTTTTTTTACGGTCGCAATACTTAAACTTTAATGTCCAAAAAGTTAAAAAAATTCATATAATTGCGTATAGATTGAAAGTTATTGATTTTATAAAAATATGTTTCGGATAAAATATCTGTATTATAAATATATATACATATTTGTAATGCTAAGTAATTTCATATCTCAAATAGTTTCGGAGCTATTATAAAAAATGTTAATTTACGCATCAGACCGGAGCCCTTAAAGCCATTTTGCCGAAATATTGAGAGTAGCCATTTTGTTTGGAATATTTATTAATGTTCATAAATGAAATTTAATCAAAATCGTTAGAGCCGATTTTGAGAAAATCGACTTTTTCTCTTTTTGCCCTTCAGTAAACTACCCTTAATTTTAAGTTTTAATAGACACACAGACAGACGGCATTGCAAAGACTATTTTTTAGGGTTCGGGGGGTCATGAGACGTCGACATCCATCAACATTTCAGGTTAGTTTTTTTTACGATCGCAATACTTAAGCTTTAATGTCCAAAAAGTTAAAAATATATATATAATTGCGTATAGATTGAAAATTATTGATTTTATAAAAATATGTTTCGAATAAAATATTTGTATTATAAATATATATACATATTTGTAATGCTAAGTAATTTCATATCTCAAATAGTTTCGGAGCTATTATAAAAAATGTTAATTTACGCATCAGACCGGAGCCCTTAAAGCCATTTTGCCGAAATATTGAGAGTAGCCATTTTGTTTGGAATATTTATTAATGTTCATAAATGAAATTTAATCAAAATCGTTAGAGCCGATTTTGAGAAAATCGACTTTTTCTCTTTTTGCCCTTCAGTAAACTACCCTTAATTTTAAGTTTTAATAGACACACAGACAGACGGCATTGCAAAGACTATTTTTTAGGGTTCGGGGGGTCATGAGACGTCGAAATCCATCAACATTTCAGGTTAGTTTTTTTTACGATCGCAATACTTAAGCTTTAATGTCCAAAAAGCTAAAAATATATATATAATTGCGTATAGATTGAAAATTATTGATTTTATAAAAATATGTTTCGAATAAAATATTTGTATTATAAATATATATACATATTTGTAATGCTAAGTAATTTCATATCTCAAATAGTTTCGGAGCTATTATAAAAAATGTTAATTTACGCATCAGACCGGAGCCCTTAAAGCCATTTTGCCGAAATATTGAGAGTAGCCATTTTGTTTGGAATATTTATTAATGTTCATAAATGAAATTTAATCAAAATCGTTAGAGCCGATTTTGAGAAAATCGACTTTTTCTCTTTTTTCCCTTCAGTAAACTACCCTTAATTTTAGGGGTAGATATCCAATTCCAAAAACCCCTCGGGGCAACCCTATGAAAACCCTAGATATCAAGTTTCAGCTCAATCGGTAAAATAGTTTAGGCTCTAGTTGGAGGGACAGACAGACAGACAGACAGACAGACAGACGGAAATTCAAAAACCACTTTTTCGGATTCAGGAAGTCATGAAACGTCAAAATTCATCAAAATCTCGAGTTCGATTTTTTTGACGATCACCATACTTTCTCTACCTGTAAGATAGAGAGAAAGTAATACGGGGTTTCTATACCATATTTTAGTCTTTGAATTTAAAAATGACACCTGAACACGGGAACCAAACACGGGACCTTTGGCTTAGTACGCCAATGCTTTAACCACTGAGCTATCCAGGAATCGTCCCGTACCAAGGGTCATTCTTCACCCATATTTTAAGGCAGAATCTGGGATGGACGTGGAAATCGTCAGCTAAAACTATGTGATCAATTATGAATCACGAGCTATCAGTTAACGCAGCCATCATCGACTCGGTAGTTGGATTTTTGACCCCAATTATACAGTTATTACAAATGTACGCATGCGCATATAATGATGGGTTAGATAGATAAATAAATAAATATTTGTTAGTTATGGTTATAGCCACATCTATTCAATATTAAATGGGTTCCTCATAATATAAACAAATATATCTAAACTTTGGTTTGGTAGTTAACTCTCAAATATAATTTAGATCCAAACTCTTCATTACCTCTCACCTCTCTCCAACTCGTCCTCTTCAGAGGAGTGACAATGACGATTCAACCGCTCCTCTTCATATTCTCTGTGATTGTTCAAGCCTCCTCCTGTAACCAAGCTAATTGTCCCCCTGCACCCCTCTTCTACCTTTCAACTAACACTCCTGATAAATCCAATTGAACGACTGATGGGAGTAAAACAGAAGCAGGCGACGTCTCGCCGATCTTAACAAAACTTTATTTCGATTAATATTACTAGGACTGACTATGCTGAGGTCACTTTTTAAATGCGAAGAAAAGTCATAGCGAAGCTGAAAACACGAGAAGAAAAGTCGAAACTGAATTCGAAGATGAGGTGTTTCTTGCTGACTACTCTTAATTTTTAAATGACCAATTAAGTGTATCTAAGAAAAGAGAAAGGTTTGGATGAAAACGATCAAAACAAACTATTTATTTTATGCTGATATATCTTAATTTATCTATGCTAACGTTGTACAGGGTGACCATAAAGTCTGAACACGTAGAAAAAGGCAAAAGCAAACACATCAAGCAAAGCTAAAAAAATTTGAACATATAATTTAATACCCTAGCATTTTTGTTTAATTATTTTTATGTTTTCATGTACTAACACACTTATAAAAACATATATTTGTCCAAATTTGTGATCTTAACTAATTATCAACACTTTATGGCCACCCTGTAGACAAGGCCGTTTTAAGGAAATGTGAGGCCCTGGGCAAAAAATATCTGAAGCCCCCCCTTTCTACATCAGTATTTGAGTTTTAGCATTTAGCCGTTATAATAATATATTGATACGTACTCGGTACCTATGTTACTTAATGATTTCTCATGTTTTATGGAATATTGATCAACCCATTAAATTACTGTAATTTATTAAATGCAAATAATCAATCCAACATAGTTAACAAAAGTAAATTCCTCTTTGCACCTATGCACAGTTATTTTTCTGTAGCCTGATGGCGGTAGCATAATGGTGGCGTATTCTACTATACTGCAGCAAATTACTCGAATAACGTAAACCTTAAATTATATTTAGGGTTTTCAGTAATCTCGAATGGAATCCTATCACTAAACGAATACTTATTGCTGGTAATTATCTGTACAATATTTTATGTGAAATTTAGAATAACTGTAATTTATTTAATATATTTGGGGAGAAATGTGAACATCTGGAATGTGAGGCCTGGGGTAGTTGCCCCCTTTGCCCCCCTAGACGCGGCCATGCCTTTAGATATCATTTAATCAATTGTCGTTGTTAAAATGCTTCTTAGAAGTAGTTCTAAAATAGATTATATACTGAAATGTGTCAAATTTAGTGAGATATTTAAAATATGTTAATAAAATATCGAAGTTATTTCTTCCTTAGAAATGTTTTGAAGATGCGAAGATTATTGTGGGTGCTAAAGTTGAAAAGAAGGAGAAATGACCTCTGAACTCGACATTTCGAATCTTCCTCCCTAGAAATTATCACAGGTAACGGATAAACAGCCGCTCGCATGATTCATCTGACTAGAGTTGAAAAATGATACGTGGAGATAGGAATCAAACCCAAGAGCTTTTGGCCTAGCACGTCAATGATCTAAAAGTGAACTCTCTAAGATTTATCCCGTGATCAGGGTCGTTAATTACTCTTAGTTTAGAGACCAGGATTCTATTTACGTGTCCAGGCATACATTTTTCAAACTAAACATATTAAAATGTTTGATTGACACCTACAAGGACAATGAATTGTTTAAGTATGATTTTGGTAGGAAGAACAGTAAAAGTTAGTTACTAAAGTTACTAAAACAATTTTAATATATTCATGCATCAAGTCATGTTATCTAAAGCTGTCACTTTTGATAGCTATTATCAATGCCTATAAAATAATGAAAATAATAAAGTGAAATGTTATCAATGTTGGCCGCAAAGAAATATGTTTGAATTTTCTCTACTGTTCTTCCAACCAAAATTAGGGTATACATTGGTCGTACATTATATTCATTATCAAACGGTTAGTAATTAGGGTTGAGACTTAACCACTTGCATACATATTAAGATAATGGCTATAAGAGATGAATATAGGTAAAGGACATACACACATCATACTGTGGAAACAAACATAGTTTGATTTAAGAACCAGTGATGGAGTTATTTTACTATTAGTAACTCGTTTATTAGAATATTTGTAATTTTACAGTCCTTTAGAGTCTAGATGACTTTATGGAAAGCTAAAACTTAGGCTTTTTTTAATCCCCACGTCTTACTACCTGTTCTTGATACACACACGCATGAAAATTAATCTTATGGGGTAGGCATGAGGAAGGAATTTTTTTAGAGGTAATATGACCGCATTTGCGTAGAAGGAGTGTGAGTATCAAATAAAGAAAAGCCACCCTAAGTATACCCAGCCAGGATTATAACCCCGGTCTCCTCCTCAACAGCATGCCAGTTTAACACGAGTGACGTCTTAGATTATTAGGCCGTTGAAGCGGGTTCTAATAGGTTTTAATTTTTTAGTGATTTGTCAGGTTAAAATGTATAAATTAAACACGATTATTTTAATGCTGTAGTGGTAGCATAAAGCTGAAAAATGACATATTTGGATTGAAGTAGTAAAATATAATAATCTTAGTATAAATTACTCTAGTATTCATTAAGATTATTTTACTAATAAATGTTGCACTCTTTCAACTGTGTGGAATAGATAAATTAATCTGATTAAGTTTATAAATCAAAATTCTCTTTTAAATTAAAATGATAAAATGGCGATTGTATTCTTTAGAAGAGGCAAGTAAGACTCATAATAATTAACTGTCTCAATCAATATTTCACTGGGGGGAGGAGGGGATGCCTTGCTTCCTGTTTTCAAATAAGAAAATAAGATATTTACATTGCTTAATCCACTTTTCTATAAATAGCACGAAATCACAAGGTATGTATACAAAAATATTATAATATCAAGAGTATGAATTAATCCACCCGGGAAAGAGTGGGGGGTACAGAGCAGGGAGTACATGAGATGGCAGAGGAAGCAAGAGTGAGATGGTATGGCCATGTAATGAGGATGGAGAAGAGAGGATGCTGAAGAAAAGGTTGGATATGAAGTATGTAAGAAAAAGACCGCAAGGGAGGCCAAGAAAGAAATGGGAGGAGCAGATAACAGAAAGCGTTCAAGTGAGACGAGAAGAATGGTGGAAGGACAGAGGAAGATGAAAGAATTTTACTAAATTGAGCCGGTTACATGCTGGAAACAGTTGATGATGACGATGGGTATGAACTGGCATATTTGGGCTTGTGTGTGACTATATCAATGGCAGATCGATATCAGAATCTGCTAGATTAACCATTTGATATCTACTACATTTAAGAACACTAAGACACATAATGAAAATGAATAGGCGTTAATCTAGATTATTCGTGAATCTTCAATTATTATAAAACAGAATATAGTAGAGTCTCGATAATCCGACCTTCCGTTATTCAACATTCCGTTTGGTCCGACATATCCTCATGACACATTTCACGTTGTTGTTGTGCAGTATCCTTATGCGTATTATTTTCCCACTACCATCGTTTCCTTGTCAATGAGAGAGTTCACATACCTCCGTGGTTGTGGCTCTGTCCGCCCGTCTTAGTGAGTCACATACCTCCGTGGTTGTGGCTCTGTCCGCCCGCCTTAGTGAATGTTTGCACTGTGCTTGTTCATACTGTCATTGAGTTTTGCATTCTCCCATTAATGTAATTTTACTGTGTGAGAAATATGTCAAGTGTAAAGAGAAAAAAAAGGGTTTATTTCAATTGAAGAAAAACTTCAAGCCTTAAAAAGAATAACAATTACTAACAAACCCTAATTCATACCTATTCTGCACTTATATTTACAGTAATTTGGATTTGTTTCTCTAACCTTCCACCTCCTCTCTCACCTGTTTCTGTATTATCCGACATTTCGGTAATACGCCCACCCGTTGGTCCCGTTTAGGTCGGATTATTGAGACTCTACTGTATTTACACGTTTATGTAGAATACATTTTATAAAACTTTAAGACACCTAATGTAAAGTAAATACAGGTTTAGTTATAATATTCCGCCCATCTAGGATAACTAATTATCTCTTGATTGACTTAGGCCATGTTCCGAACATTGAGACAGTCTCTGAAAAACCCAGGTTCTTATCCCAGCTGTAGTGAAGATTTCTAGCGGTAAAATGTACTGCATTTGACTGAAGGGGGGCTTGAATGAACTGTTCAAATGTGGATTTATATGGCCCTTTGTCTTTCCGTGATGGGGTGCGAGTGGTTTGGAGCTCAATATAAAAGCGTCCCAAGCATCAATAATCCTCTTGAATACCTAAATAAACAATACAATACAAATACAATTTTAAAATAACATCGAAGTGAATAGCTTTTTCTAAATTATTGTGCAGCGTAGTGAATAGACACTAGAGAGGAGAGTTAAGTGGACATAGCTAATGACAATGGCGGGATTACATCATTAAATGGTGGATTACAAAGTTCTATTCCTCTGGCGGTCCGGATAAGAGAAGTGGGAAAAAAAATCCCCCACTTCAGTGGTCGGCTGGTAAAAGGCGTGATTCTCACAATAGACTGGACTGACGATGATGGGGAGAATAAAGTTCGAATCTCGGTTGGGCCTACTGAGGGTGGTTTTTCCTAGATACTGGACTGACGATGATGGGGAGAATAAAGTTCGAATCTCGGTTGGGCGTACTGAGGGTGGTTTTTCCTAGATCGTTTCTGACTCTCCCACCACGTAAATGTGGATACACTGTCTCTAAATTCAACCTCTCTCATCCCTAATACATTATCGTAATTAGTACATAAGCGTACAAACCAAACGAGTAGTAAGACGCGGTGCTAAAAATAATACTTTCATATAATTTTTATCTCTTTTTTTTTCTAGCACCGCGTCTTACTACCCATTCAGGTTAAAAGCTTATGTATTAATTACGTGAATGGCTTAGGGATGAGGAAGATTATATTTATGGGAAGCGCGCCAGCATTTGCTTGGAGGTATAATGGAAAACCATTTTGAAAAAATCACCCTTAGAGCACCCGACCAAGATTCTACCACCTGGCACACAGCTACGGACCACAGTTTGTAGAAACATTGCCTTACACCTGTCGAAAACAGAAGTGGGTGTTAGTGTAGTTAAATGGCCTAACGTGTATTAATACGCAGTGCAAAAAAATCACTAAGCGTTAAATAAATGAATAATTCAATGAATGTTCATATTTTGAAGAAGACCAGCTCTCACTCATAACGGCTTAAGTTTAGTAGAATATGACAATTCACGGCTGCCTCAGTTACACTATCATAGAATTTAGCAGCAGATTATTACTAAACCAGTGAATTAAATCCAAGCATTAGAATGTCTCTCTGATCCAAATAAACACAGCATAGCGCGTGTTTCGGGGGAAGATGGAAAATAAATGTAAATTACATGGCTGGGTGCCAACTGCTACTGCTACAGTTCAATTTTCGTAGAAAGAACCTTATATGACTGCTAGAACAGTTCTACTTTCACGTGTACATACACCGAGTCTTGTGATCCGCAGCTGTCACTTTATAAATATATATTATCAATACACATAAAAATAACAATACTTATAATATGGTAAAATCGTTAAATGTTAATTCTAAAAATAATGTTTATATTTTCCAAAAGGCCCTTCCTATTAAAATTGTACTGTATCTACTTACTGTGTTCTAATAAATGGTATGCCCACCTCATCCCCCTCCCACATTCATACATGACCACCTCCAAATAAAGGGGCATTCCCATGAAAAGGTGGTAATAACATCCTGAAATTCTCCCACCAACTACATCCATAGAGAGTTAATTCATTCACCAGTTACATTACACTCATATTTGTAGCAGCTTTTAGCCAATTCAATGGGCATTCATTCGAATGTTGTGTTTTATTGTGCATATATAAAATTTGTAACCATAATTGACTTAGTGCTAGTGTTGAATAACTTTTTCTATTGCTTGTTAACAAAGGCACCGATTTTCATGGATAGGAGACCAACCTTCAAATCTCAACCTGGTTGGATTCCTATTGATACTTACAAAGCTGTCTACTATTTGTAGACGAGTTCGTCCTGCCACTATTTTGGTAAATAGACTATCCAGGCACCTAGGTTGGGTGTGTAGTATTTGACGGGCTATACTATATTACGTATGTTTGTAAGTCGTGGGCTGAAACTATCTATCATTGTTAAATAAAACAACAAAGGGGGCATATACGACACTGTGGATATTCCGTGTATAGAAGCTGCGTCACCTATACCTAGGGTATTGTTTTTGCTGGGCAGTACAGTTTGTGCAAAACAGTACACTTTAAGTATAGGAAAGTACAGTTTTTTTCATAGGTCAGCAAGTTTTTCAGCAGATTAAATTTTTTGGGGTAATGTACTGTTGTCCTACAGAACAAGTGGTAGATCAACAATATGCACTGGTTTTTAACCAAGTATTTCCAAAAGTACTTATTTAGTTAGGAGGAAGTCATATTTTGAAATGAGCAGTGCAAGCGAAAGGAACATAGCACTTGAGTTTTATTTTTTAAGAGATTTTATTTACAATTTATATTTTCCAAAGTTATGTACACGTGCAGTGACAATTAAAGTTTCTATTTAATATGTGAATTATATACTAAGCTTAAAAACTAAAAACACTCAATGAGCTTAACAAACTTACCATAACGGGTTCTGATTACTTTTACGGCCACAACGTGATGTCAGACGAGTTGGAGGCAATTTTAAGTAAAGGGGACAATATATAAACTGTTTATCAGCTTACTAGTTCATTGATCAGAAACTACGCGAGTGGGAAATTCGGTAAATGATTTTAATATGTTCAAGTTATATTATGGACTAAGTAAATAAGTTAGAGAGATATAAAGCTTTTGGTGTGTAGGCTACCCCCGCCTCACTGGTTGTTAGATGAGAATAATGACTTTACTTGTAAATATTGTAGTCAGGGGTATGGTTATGAGCAGAAATTTATTAGATGATATGTATAAGTTATGAGATATGATATGTATAGACTTTCTAACAAGCTTAATTTCAAATATTTATAGGTATCTTTTGAATGGTTCAGCCATGTTTAGACGATAGGGTGTATTCCAGCTTTCATTTAGTTTTGATTACTGTTTGCAATAATTAACTTTGTTTACTTTTGAATTGGTTCTGTTAACTTATTATGAATGTTCTTTAATCTAGATAAATGCATTTAGTACTCTATAATCTTCTTTTTTTTTACTTAGGTACATTTATTCACTTCCCGATCAATATTGTTGGATTATTTGCTACTGCGCACTGTCCGCAATAGTAAAACGGCCTTCAGGCCATTGTCAATTTCATGTCATTTGTTATATATTTACATAAAGCAAACCCTAACTTCCTTAACTTGAATAGTTGAATACTTTAATTTACTGATAGTTAACACTGCTAGGTTTGGGTACTTGGGTTTGACATATTTGGGTGTGGGCCAAATAAAGATCCCTAGTGATCTACTTTTCTATTCATTGTCTTACAACGCCTTCCCTATAGAGACGGGTTGAACCACAACACATTATAGTAACATTTTTCACTCAATGAGTAATTTTTTGTTTTAAAACTTATTTTATAAATTCTCATGAAAAGGATATAAATGAGCTATATTCTACTTTTTTGTAACACAAGTCTCTCAAAGATGTTTCTTGATATTAACTATTATTGATTCTTGGAATTGTTTTGCTTTTATTGCTAAGTCTTATTTGAACGTTTCTACTGAAGTAATAGTTGGAAATTATTTACAAATACCTTAATAAATCTATTTTTAGTCAATAATGAGAGTAAAAAATTAATTGATTTATATTTCAGTACAAACAGATATTCTTATCATTTATACATGTTCCTTGAAATTGATGATAAAACCAATGTTATTTTAGATATAATTTGACTTGATGTAACTTAGGTGGCTTTCACACGTGACACTTTTTGTCATCACCATGATTATCAAGATAAACAGGTTTAAATGAGAACTTTCACACGTGGCAATTTTTGTCATCGCCGTGATTATCGATATAAACAGGTTTAAATGAGAACTTTCACACATGACAATTTTTGTCGTCGCCGTAATTATCAAGATAAACAGGTTTAAATGAGAGCTCTCACACGTGACGGCACGGCGAGAATGCCATGCAGGGCCACGTATCTCAAACTAGGGACGACCGCCGTGCCGTGAATAGCGCGCTGAAATGGACGTGATACATTGTGTCTAATGCATATATTCACACGTCACGGTGTTTCACCTTTGGTCCGCACGGCGTGCTAGCTTCGGTCCTACGTTGTTTGTTATATTGAGTGGACGCTATGGCTTCCGGAACTTTCGAAATCGATGTAGAGGCATTAATTGAACAAGTGAAATTGCGTCCTATGCTTTGGGACAGAAGCTTAAAAGGAGTGTACAAATCTCTAGCTGCAGTGTAACAGTCAACAAATCAAACAGCTTGTTGAATGAAGCTTTCGACAATCTAAAATAGCTAAAAAAATTAACATAGTCTTTCTTCAGTGTATGGAACACGTTGGTAAACACACCATCTGTAAGTCTATGAAAGTTAAAAGGATGTGGTCTTTGCTGACGTTTTTACTTTGTAAATTTAACAAGTACACACAGAAAAATGTCTTCTTTGTTACATGTTAGCAAACTGGAGCAGAACGAAGAAATGGAGGAGGAAATTCTGAGGGAATTCAACAAGGCATTTCGCGCCGTTTTTACAGACGTCTGTATCGTGGTGCACGCCGTATAGGGCGACGGCGAAAAACTGTCACTTGTGAAAGCCGCCTCCTTGAATTAGCAATAAAAAGGTAGTTTTAATGAATAGTCTTGTGTTCCAACTTTATTTTTTCCCTTTCTCTTTTAATTTACTTATATCTACTCAGTATTTCCATATTTTCTTTTTTTTAACGTACACATTGTACAGTAAGAAAGTAGTATCATTTGTGGTATAATTTTTATACTGCTTTTTCTAAAATAAAATATGGTCACCATACCTATACCTAATGTCTCCACACCACCAAAGATGTCACTCCAAGCTATGTTCCCATGGAGTTGTATGGACTGTAAATTTGTTAAATCGGGGTTACATCTTAAGGGGTTTGTAATATGTAACATATATTTTAAAACTTATGATTTCATACGTTACTTTTAATGTAATGTATTTGATTTATTGTAGCTGTAGATTATAAAATATAAATTGCGTCATTCATAAACAATTTTGGAGATACAAAGTTGAATATAAATTGTATTTGGGGGTATGGGTACTATTGGGCTATAGATGAATAAAGGTGTTACTCTTAAGCCCGTACTTAAGAACGAAAGTAATAGGAAGTGAGTGCAAAAGCACCATGCTTACGAAACCAAAAACATAGCACTAGTCCTGACACGACATATTTAAAGAGTGAGAAAGAAGTGAGACAGAAGTTTGCTCGGGACTGCCCTCATGATATACTAATTAGATGGATTCATTAGTTCAGCACAGATCTCACTCGATTCTCACTATTTTCGTTCTTAATTATATCATTTAAATTTATATTTCTCATTTTGGCTAAGCAAATAAATCCATGTAAACTAATTTTATTTGCAAACATCATAGATAATTAGTAGTCTGTACTTATGTAATACATACCAACATAAACATATTAGTAAGATTAAAATTAGATTCAAATTTCAATAGAAGCGTCTAAAGTTTGAAATATGTGTTTACTTGAGTATAAAAAAACCATTATACGATTATTAAAAAATAATATAGTTAAAAAATAATTACTCGACACGGGAATCAAATCCATACCAAAATATTCAATCATAAAGAATCATGTAAGACTATGTTAAAAACTGTTAAATCATAAACTAACTGAAAGTTAAATAATATCACGTCTGATCCGCTTTAATTCAAACAAAAACAAACAGATTTGGATGTTTGGAGCTTCAGTGTTAAATGCGAGTCGGAGAACACCCCGGCCGCAGCCGAGCTAGGCTGACCGCTTCACATGAATGCTAGGCAAGTTGTGGCACCGGTCCAACCAATGTAAAAATAATAAAAAGTAGCGCCAAATGGTGAAAGACATGTCTGAGCTTGTGATGTCACTCAGTTCACAAGCCAGTGCGTTACATATACATAAATAAAGCTATATGGAAGACAAGCTAAGTTGTTAAAAATAGGTAACATTTTGGAACATTAAATAATAAGTAAACACTTAAAATCCAAGCCAATGTACAATATAGTTGTACAATAATAGTTAACTTCATTATTCTACTTACTATAAAAATATGTGTGTCTGTCTTCGTATTAAAATATAAATTATGTGTATTGGGTAATGTAAGCGATGACATAATAAAATTCCTCAAAGTGGCGCTACTTTTCTATTTTCTTTACATTGAGTCCAACTAACTACAAGCCAAAAAACAGTTTTTTGGTCTTTCTTTCAAAAGTTCTAGTCAAATGTTAAATTGTTGTAAAACATATTTACACTAAAATCTATAAATTTAAAATAAATATAAACACATAACCCAGTTTTGATGTATTTATGTTTGAGAATTATATTACAATAAAAATGAAGAACTAATATTTTAAGCCATGGTGACTTCTAGTTGACTTCAAGGGGGGGATTGTTAAATTACTCAAGAAAATTTTACTAGATTATCAAGGAAATAAAGTGCCAACAATATCGCAAGTCAAAAAAGGGAGCTAGCTTTCGTGAGTCTAAAAGGAACAAACTGTCTAGAAGGTCAAAAAGAGTAGCTATGCTTTCTCGAATCATAAACGAACTAATCATCAAAGGATAGAAGTATTCTATCAGCTCGAAGATCAAGACGGGTCCTATCGTATCGGTATTCAAAGAGTAGATGTCTTGTTAGTCTAAAAGGATGCTGAAATCTCACGAGGGAATAAGGGTGTTTAAGGCATTCTGAGTAAATTAAAGGTGTGTAGGGGACACCAGAAAATGTAAACGTTTTTGCAGTTTTTATATCAAAACATTTTTATCAAAATAAATAAAATATTTCTTTAGTAAAACTATATAATTTAATATTATTCACATGGTGACTTCAACAGTTGTTGAATATCTGTCAAGGGTGTTCTAGAATTTAGTGGCAACTTTTTTCTTAATTAAATATGTTTGTCATCTAATGCCGCTATGCTTATGATAGATATTCAAAAACTGTTTATATCACCAGGTGAAGAAAATTAAAATCTACAATTTTCTACTGAAGAAATATTTTCTTTATTTTGGTCAAAAAATGTTTTGCTATAAAAACAGCCAAAACACCGGCCTTTTATCTTGTCGCCTACATCTCCCACCCCACAAGTCTTGAAAGTAGCTAGTGAGGCACCTCTATACGAAGGAGTGGAGGGTAAAGGGGGGAATGACCTTATTTTGATGTACAATGTTTAATACTAAAGTATTTAATTAAATATAAAAACCAATTCGTCTTAGAGTTATTGCAAATAGTTACTATTTCATTTTCAAGATATATTCAAATTCGTGAATTATGACTTACGATTAAGTTTTTATTTGTTTCAGTGGTTGGAATAGTAGATTCAAAATCCTTTAAATTATTCTCGTCAACACAATATATATAATATAGCCTGTCAAGTGTGAATACATTGAATTTTGAAGCTTTCTTGAAACGTGAAATAAATATTTACTCCCCGGGAAACTCATTATTAACTGTTTCATCATGTGGCCGTGTCATGTACTTTCATCCACTTTCAATTAAAGAAAAGGACACCTTTTAATCTGTCCTGTGACACTTTATTCAGTCAGACTACCTCAAACTGCCGTACCCCATCCGTTCCACACCAATCGAGGGTGCCTCCATCATGTTTAGGCTCAACTAACTAACCGTGCTTCAGTTAATTCAATTTTATACGGACCGGATTGTTTTCGTGGAGCGGTATCGGCTCACGACTCACCATTTGGCAAAACATTGCGAGACTGGTGCCTTAGACCGATAAACCACCAACGAGGACCTTATCGCTATCTTAGAAGTGCCGATGTTTTTTTACACTTCCATCCCTTCCCTCTATATTGGCCATCTGTCACGTGCCTATTTGACCAGTACCTGATACTGCTCATTATGGACCAGCGATGGTGAAAGGTCGAGTAAATTTAGCTCGTCAGAAACCCGTTGATCCGGCACGGCTGATTGATAAGCTTCCCCCCTTAACCCCCTGGCACGGGTCTGGCGACTCA
This sequence comes from Timema bartmani, assembly GCA_902151455.1. Lineage (NCBI taxonomy): Eukaryota > Metazoa > Arthropoda > Insecta > Phasmatodea > Timematidae > Timema > Timema bartmani. The sequence continues at coordinate 9,791 of CABFWB010001051.1, read as the reverse complement.
CTATTGGTTTGAGTGAAGGTTGTTTGTGTGTACTGTTGTGAGGGGTGAAAGAGGGTGAAACCCTGACACCCTCTGTTCAATCACTCGCTCTGTTGACTGTGGTTTTCATCACCCCTCACCCGCCCCGCGACCTATCGTGGCCTCGTTATCTCCGTCGCGTCAGCATCATCCTCGTCCCTTGCTCATTAGCGTACAAGCGATGGGTGTGAAAAGTTGACCCGGTTGTTACGAAGTATCAAGAGTGTTATTTTACAATTTTAACGCTTTTTTTTAAACTATCAACACCTCGTTGAGAACGTATTGTAATCGTCAAAAAAATATGAGCTCAAGATTTTGATACATATTGACGTTCCATAATCCCCTGAAACAAAAAAAAAGTTTGTTTTCGCAATCCTGGCCGTCCGTCCATCAGGCCCATCAGGCTATAGCCGAAACTATTTTGCCGATTGGGCTAAAACTTGATATCTGGGCTTTTCATAAGGTTCTCCCGAAGGATTTTTTGAATTAGATTTCTAACTCTAAATTTAAGGACGTTAGAGTCCGGCTACCCACTTTTTGATAGTTCCCTCCTTGCACAATATCAAACGAATTATGGCAATTAATAATTAAAATAGGAAATGGAGAAGAGTGGGGAAATTTTTCCCTATATGCGTCTGGGGTGGAGGTTTCGAGATCCTTCACAACACCTGAAAGAAAGTATTATAAGTAGTCCCGAGTGTAATAACCTAGTTACTCCATGACACCTCAAAGAAGGTATTATAAGTAGTCCCGAGTGTAATAACTAATAACCTAGTTACTCCATGATACCTCAAGGAATGTATTATAAGTAGTCCCGAGTGTAATTTCATATAATTTAAATAGCGGTCGCACATCTTTAGGTCAACCCCTTTCTGTTAAAGTCTTCATGTATCAATTAAGACCCATAAAATAGATCAATGTTGGGTATGATAAGAATATACACTTTCGTACTAAAGATAGGGATATATAGTTTAAAGTGATTAGTGATTTAACTACGCAAACCTACGCGACAGATACGATCAACAACTAGAACTAAGATTCAAAATAAACATAATTAGCTTGATGCCACACTCATTTATTTTGTTGCACCTTTACGGTCAGATACAGGCTGTCTGTCATAGCGATCTTGGCAGCTGAGGCCTATTTTTGGTGTAGAAATGTACGCAAATTAGATAAAAGTTGGCAAGAGAGTTTCACAAATTGCGTGAAAGTCAATTCGTGACCTCCTGATTAAGTATAAGCAAACTTTAGCTGTGTTCAACGTGTACAAGTAGAACTTAATAACTGAATAGTCTTTACATTTTAAAATTACACCTGGGCACGGGAATCGAACCCGGGACCTTTGGCTTAGTACGCCAATGCTCTAACCACTGATCTATCCAGGAATCATCCAGTGTCCAGGGTAATTCTTCCCTCATATTTTAAGGTAGAGTATGTGATGGAATAACGGAAATTGTCGGCTATAAATGTGTGATCAATTAAGAATCACTAGTTATGAGAAAACGCAGCCACATTCGACTCGGTAGTTGGATTTTTTCTGCCAATAGTACAAACTATAACTGTACGAGTCCACATATCATGATGGATTAAATAGCTAGGCTATCGTTTTTATTTATTTATGGCTATAGCTGCATCTAAATGTCATATTATTTAAATTGAAAAATGACACCTGGACATAGGAAGTGAACCGAGAACTTTTGGCTCAGTATACCAATGCTCTAACCACTGATCTATCAAGGAGTTGTCATTTTTCAATTCAAAGAATATGATGTTTAGATGCGAGTACAACCGTAATTATCAAATATAATAACTTTAATATTTAATCCATCTTGATATGAGCATTTGTACAGTTGCCATTGGCAGTAAAAATTCCTCCCAAGTCGGAAGATGGCTGGGTTATCTGAAGCTCGTTATTCATAATTGAGCACTCAGATGTAGCTGATGATTTCTGTATGTCCATCACAGATTCTACCTTAAAATATGAGTGAAGAATGACCCTGGGCACGTGACAACTCTTGGATAGCTTAGTAATTCAGAACATTGTGGTACTTAGCCAATGGTCTTGGGTTAGATTTCCGTGTCAAGGTGTCATTTATCAATCTAAAGAATAAGATATTTAGACGAGGTTATAACCATAACTAACAAATATGTCTTGGCGATTTAATCCAACTTAATAATTTAAGTTTGGATCTATATACGTAAGTATTGATTTATGGGGTTTATTTCCTGTATTATTTATACAAATATACATGTAATCTCGTTTTTAAAACAATTGTTATTAAATTCATCTCATTTCTATAAATATGTAGTAAAGTTAGAGACAAGTAGTATTATATTGATTTTAATTAAAATCATATCAAGCGTCTTTCTTAACATATTAATCTAGTATAACAGCACAAATGTAATACAGGTAAGACCATTTTAAATGATACTATATATTATATCTACGTTATAATGTTAACATTACTAATAAGAAGAAACCTGTATAAAAGTTTATCCCAGAAATTATTTACGCTAACTTGAAATTGCAGGGGAAGTTGTTATATTCCAAATAATGTTTCAATAATAAAACTACATAGGTGTATATTTATTAGTAAACTAGTGCAACGTTGCCTGTCAGTTATCGCGCTAAGATTGATTCGAAACTTTTTATTGGACACATTTGGTCCACCTTATTTCTACTTGCACAAGTTCCGAGTGAAGGCAAGGGTAGGGATGAAGGAAGATGTAAGCCCTTGTTTGTACTTTTTATTTATTTATTTACACTATTTATCCAGATTCCTAGCATGTAGCTCGGGACCTAGATTTATATCTTGAATTAACATTACCTCTTTTAGCTACGTTCTTTTTAAAAAAAAAAATACAATAATAAATTTAGAATATGCACTTAAGTCTAAAAGTCCTATTTGTCATTCTTTCTTATACCTAACCTACTAGTTGGTCCACTCCAGGTCTATTACGCCCCCGGTACCCTGCCCCGCTGGGTGTCCCAACGCGCTCTGGATTTAATAGTCCCCAGATTGGCGAGAGCCCCAGCGGGGGCGGGCATCCCCCTTCCCGGCACATGGGGAGGCGCCCTACCAGAGATTTTGATCCACTTACTACCCACAATATCACCACCTATGGACTTACAACTAACTTAACCTAAAGATTTATAAAAATGCTTATTACTAACTTAACCTAAAAACAAGTCCTTCTTATAATTGGCTGCAGGGTCTTTTGGTTGCTTTCGCCGATCCTTTTTCTGAACTGAGAGCAACCATCCGATGGATCGGTGGACGGACCAGATGATGCCCGACAGCTCCAGCCCAGCATCACACACTTGTCACCAAGTGGGCTGGACCCTATGAGTGAGGGGTTGATTCTCCCGTCTGAAGATGTTATCTTGTACTCCCTAGCTGGTATCAAGGTGCCCTCCAGTTCATCAGCAGTTCACGCTACTCGAATCCAGAACGCACTCCTTCCCTCAGCTAGGCTCCAGTTTGCCTGGAGATCCCCACCACATTATACCCAGCCAGCCAATAATCCAGTTTGTCTTTGTCACACCAATTGACTTATTCACGTCGTACCGTTATGTGTCATCCATATATGTTGAAACGTCACTGTCTACTGTCATGTCACTGTCTCTCTCCGTCCTGTACTCTTGTCTTAAGTTGACCAGTCTATTTTGTCCTCTATTTTTCATTGCAGTTAAGTACTTATCTCTTTCGTACTTGGACACATTATCCGCGATTGCATCCAGGAGACTCCATCGATCCACGTCACGCAGTGTGTGATAAACCGTGCTCGTTTGTAACGGTATATGTTGGTTCCATCTATCTTTAAACGTCTCATTGCATTTCAGCACGACGTGTTCCGGCGTCTACCACAATTTAAAATTCCTGTATCAGTCAGTCGTCTAGCGAAGAGAGCGGCCTTTAATGGACCATGCCCAGTAATAAAATGTACTAAACCTGGAGAGGGCTGCAGGTACTCCATTCACAGCCGCTCAGCAACGCTTAGAAATATCTTATGCGTTCTTCTACCTGTTTGGCTCCGCTTCCACTCTTCTTGCCACTCCTATTCAAGATATTTCCTAACCTGATGTCCCGTTATTATCCCTGCTCTCGTAAGATTAGCCACTTTTTCCATATCCCTTTTCCTTATCCAATACAATGCCGCTCTCCTCCTCACCTCTAAGTCCAAGGGCCAGATACTCAAGGCTACACACAAAGCGTCTGTGGCAATAGTCTTGTACGCTCCAGATAGCCTCAAAAGTACAATTCTCTGAAGGCTTCTGATTTTCCTTCTGATGCTTACTTGTCTGAGCCGATGAGCCCACGTGCCAGCTCCATAACCCACAATGGAGACCAACATAGCTTGGTGATACAATATGATCAGCCTCATAAACAGTTTAAATCTGCCCTATCCTATGTTGATGATCTTATTTACAGCTTTCAAATCTTTTCCACATGCGTTCTCCACGTGCACTATGAAGTCGCGCTTCTCACCCAGCATCACGCCCAGGTATCTGGTATCCTTGCTTCGTCTTATCGTCTGTCCGTCAATCTTAACCCTCGGATTTCTCTTGAGTACCTCCCTGAATAGCATGTAAGTTGTCTTTGCAGGAGCAAAAATCAGTTTTACCTTTTTACACCAAGAGTTCAGCCCAGTGAAAACTGCGTCACTCTTGGCTTCTAATTCTCTTCTAGATGTTGCTTCAACTATTATGAGTATTTAGTGACTCAATCTCCACTAAACCAGGTTCGAGTGCTTCGTCCCAAAAGATCGGCCCACAGACCAACCCCTGGGGACATCCTTTTGTAAGTTTTTTTGCTTGGACCCTTTGACCCTTTGAAACAACCGTGTACAGTAAAAAGCTGAAGAAAATGTTTCGGTACTTATTCAAAGGTTCCATCCATTAACACAATATCATTCTGACACAAATACTCAAGATTTGAGTCACAAGTAAATATCACAACCTCCTTCTCTTTTTCGTTTTTTAACAAAAAGTTTTCGTCTAGAGTAGTATTTAATTCAATTGAATCTAAGGCGAATTGAATTTCGTCGGAAGATTTAGGCAAATTTGGCAGTTTGTTATTCCTGAAACATTTCATGTCCTTACGGGTCAATGTTTTTATAGTTTTTTTTATCTGTATTTACCTCTTTGTGGATCAACCTTAAAGGCCTTACTTCAATCGCCTCAGCTTCCCTCTTAACTGCGTTGCTGATGGATTTTCTGTTCGACTCTTGATCTAGTAGTGACTCGTGGTTGTGTTGATCGTCAATCCGCGAGAAAATATTTCCTCCATCAAGTGTGAATATTTTGGCCTTGCAGTCCTTTTTAGAGCATCTCCACCTCTCTTCCCTCATCAAATTCAATTGATTCATCTGTTAATACGTATAATTACTATAGACAGTCAGATCTTTGCCTCTTTCACTATGAATCCTTCCCATATCAATAATTATCGCTAATATCACAGTCTACACAAAACCCGAACAAAAATAAAAAATTACACATCTGGACAGTTACCGTTGCCGAGATAATTTGTTAATACTGGCCAGACTTATGTCAGAAAAGCTAATACAGATCTTGTTGGTGGCTCTTAGGGCGTTTCTTACATTCCATTACCAAAAGAAGGGAAGACATCACGTGGCGAGAGCTTGTTTGCGTTGGTGTTTGTTTATTTCGTCCCCCCCTCGTCTACCTGAATTAGACTTGGCGCAATTTGGGTCCGGGTTAAGTGAACATATTTAAATTCCTTAATTACTGGCGCAGTTCGGGCTTGCCCACAATTCTGTACAACACAAGATTGACGCGTTAAACCACACGACCACTGATGCGGTGACGCCATTTTTACTGTATTAAATAGTACGAGTATAAAACTCCATTCACGGTAGGAATTACTCTCTGGAAGCTCTTTTTTCCTACCAATATCCTACTATATAATAGATTTCTGGTAGGGAAGAAGGCCTTTCAGAAAACAATTCCTACGCTGAACAGACTTTAGANTAGTGGTGATGATACAATGTACATTATTCCGTTCAGAAATCTTACGAGTTTATAGAAAGAGAGAGAAAGTCTGTGCGGTGCGCCGTACCATTTATTTTTATTTAATTCACGTATGGATTTAAAATGATGTGACCTAACACATATTTAAAATCTCAACAAACCCATATTGGCTAGTACGTGGGATAAGACATCAACCTCTTCTGGTTTTGTTTGCAGTTGATGGATATTCTGGGGTTGGAATCCCGGTCTGGATAGGTTGAGGGTGTATTTACTAAATGGCTCTCCAATCCTCCTCCACGAAAATATGGGTACATATTCTCTATAATATACCGTCCTCATACTTACTTTATTAGTGTAAGTGGCTAGTCCGAGCTTCTAATAAGTAATACATGGTGGATACAAAATAGATATGAAAATGCTAAGATATTTAAGTATAAACATTTGGTCTTCATTTCTTTAATTAATAACTTACCTCATGTTGTTTGGCAAACAAAATCCAAAAAAATGGGTAGGTATGTGATACATAATGTGATGATAACACCATGTGGCCTACATTTTATTGGTAAATTTCAGAGAGTTTCGAAACTTGTTTAGATAACAATCTATTTTACCACTTTTCCCAATAGGTTAATCTTTCCATTTTCTAGATTAATTTTGTGTTACGCCAATCACCAACAAGTTGGTGAATGAATCGAAAGATAAGTGATGAATGGAAACATAAACTAGTTAAGAATCAAATAGCTAAAGCTATTATACATGCTTTAGTGAGGATTTACTCCATCTAGATATCATGATCTGAAAATTGAGAGTGAGTTAAGAATGACTCTGGCCACCGGACGATTCCTGGATAGCTCAGTGGTTAGAGCATTGGCCTAGTAAGCCAAAGGTCCCGGGTTCAAATACCATGTCCAGGTGTCATTTTTCAAATTTCAGAATATAAAATAGTTACCAAAATAAGGTTCATGTTTAAACTAGATCATTTGAAATTTAGTCTGTATTTTAGCCCACAACCCTAACATCTCCAAATAAAAACATAAGGGAAGAGAGTTTCGGTTAAAATGTTTTTATTTCGCAATCAAAATAATTGATATAACTTCAAAAAACAAATATAACAGCGTGAGAAGTGGAAAAGGGGGGGGGGGG
>CABFWB010001050.1:150343-183593 GCA_902151455.1 Timema bartmani | reverse complement strand
ATATATATATATATATATATATATATATCCAAATACTGGGGAAAAACAAACCTAATCTAAACGTACTAACTGTAAAATTTTCATAAAATTAATTAGTTATCAATATTTTATAAAATGTCTCCAATTTATTTATAATTTATAAAGATTTCTTAAACCATATAATAAATAAAATATATCACATGCTTGCGCGATATTCATAATATACCAAAAACACGAAGAAATAAACATTTTTGCTTTCATTTTATTTTTCACGCCCATCAGGACTTTCCAGTGCCAATGCACTATTTTCAATATTTCTTTAAATAATTCATTATCTAAATTTAAATTAAAAAAATGTGACTATACAGAAGTGTTAAGAATAGTGTCCTCCTTACACAAAGCCAAAAATCACAATATTTTTGTATTTTAATAAAAATACATTAATATTTCTAAAAAAAAGTTAGTTCAACATTATATTATTTTTTCAAAGAGTCGTTTTTACTACGCGCCACTACCCGTTCAGCCTGACCTATATGCATTCAACAACAAAAAAGGAATGGATGAGGAAGGTAGAGTATTAGAATAAATGTACCCACATTAGCGTAAGGGAGATTGGCAAACCAACTAAGAAAATAAATCTCAGCACACCCAACCGGGATTCAAGCCCCTACCTCTCCATCACCAGTAAGCCATATAATGTGAACCTGACATCCAGTCCACGTGGCCACTCATATGGTTAATAGACAGTATTATATTACACTGAAGCCCACTGTCAGTTTTCAAAAACCCGCCTCGAACTAATTGGATGGCACAATTAAATGTAGCTGAAACGTGCCCATCCCAAAACGCCCCCAACAACGAAAACGTTGCGCCCAAACGAAGGTGTGTGTGTGTGTGTGTGTGTGTGTATGTGTGTGTTGGCGGGTGGCCGCATTCCTCTCCTACGGGGGTAACTAAAACCAGAAATAGTCCTGACTCAAACTCGAGACCTTTCACTGAGTGAAAGGATGTCTGGATTATTTCGCCTGTGTCATGTAGGCCCTAAATTAAGCTCCTTATAATCAGGGCGTTCACTCCTGGCGACTGTGTTGCAGTTTGATTTAGAACATCTCGTCGGATAAATCTACTGGAGAGACAGGTTCGCTTATGTAAATTAGATCAGAACGATTTAGCACACTGGCACGAGTGCGGAATATATTAGAGCGGTGTCTTCCAAACTTTCAACAGTCAAGTACCTCTTTTGGGGTCATGGGCCTGACCAATGTATTCCTTCCGGATCTTTACTATAAAAATAATTTGGTGGCCGCAAGGTCTGGACTGGATTGCCGATGACGGGGAGGTTGAGGTTCGAATCTCGGTCGAGTGTAATTAGAGTGGTTTTTCTTAAATAGTTTTCAACTTTCCCTCTAGGCTAATGTGGGTACACTTCCTCTAAATTAAACCTTCTTCGTCCCTAACACACTAGCTAATTAATACTTACGCGTACATCACAAACGGGCAGTAAAACATGGTGTTAAATAAATTGTTATATTGTAAAGTATAAACTGTTTTATAAATTGCCTTAAAAAGCACTAGTGGTAGCAAAACAAAGTCGATACAGAAGAGAGCTTATAATGACGGGATCACGATCAACTTAACGTTAACTTAACTTTCACTTAATGCAACTTAACGTAACGTAAAGGTTATCCTCATGTTTTTAAATGGAAGCCATCACGATGTTAACTTAACGTTCACTTATAGTAAGAGTTGTCTTAGGAGATCTTTCAGGTTACGTGAACTATAAGTGAAGGTTATCACGTGATCTAGCCAGCCAATCACGTTAACACTGCTATTTAGTACTTCATCTGTTTCGCAAGTATCGTTACTTCATTTGTTTAAAGTGTATGTAAGCTAGATTTTAATTTTAAATCATAATTGACGACGAGTATAACATAACACTAAAATAGGAAAAGTAGAAAGTGCAAAAAACTTATCTTTGATACAATTAGTTTGAATGATAAATATTTTATAGTAATGTAATTAAAAGTATTAAAAGTAAACAATGCATATAGTCACAGATAACACTGTTAACTAATAGTAGACCCTACAGATCACAGATCAGCATTTATGCTTTCGAATGCTAACGTTTGGCTCAAGCTGTTACGTTAAGTTACGTGAATCGTGATAGCCCACTGGTTTCTTTACGATAAGTGAACTATAAGTGAACGTTACGTTAAGTTAAAGTTAAGTTGATCGTGATCCCGGCATAAAACTCCACTGCGTTACGTCAAAATATGCGATATTTTGTTTTTAATACCTATTATTTAAATATATGAAAATGTAACCCATTTATAACTAATAGCATTCAGTGTAACGCGTACCACAGTTTGGGAAACACTTTATTTGAGCATCGTAGCCAGATAAAATAAATAGTACAATACACCGCACATACTCTCTTGTGCCACTTTACCTAAAAATAGAGACATTTACTTAAAACTCGTAAGATATGAGAAACCAAATAATATATATTGTTGCCGAAACATAAAGTAAAACGGAGTATCACGTTCTATGAAATAGCATGAATGAAATAATATACAAATTTACAGAAACATCAAGAGAAATGGAACATCTCTGTCCACCAATTCTTCATTTCAGACCTTAACAGAAAAGCTTGGAAACTATTTCCAATTTTTTTTATATTTTTAATGTTTTTACATTATTTATTTCGTATTTCAAAGAGTTGGGGAGAAATTATCAAAATTAGAAATTTCCACTTGAGTAAAGTACCCTCAAAGTCATTTTGACGGGAAAATGGGGGTTGCCATTTTATTATTCTGTATAGTTAAACAGTGGCTGGATATAAATTTTAATGTAAATATTTTGAGCTGATTTTGAGAAAATCAGTTTTTCTCTCTTTTGGCCCTTAAGTAAACAACAGTTTATTTTAAGGTTGGATATCTAATTCCAAGAAATTCCTTTGGGAAACTTTATAAAAACCTTAGATACCAAATTTTAGTTTAATCGGTAAAATGATTTCGGATCTAGGCCACGATACAGATACCAGACAGATAGCATTTCGAGTTCAGCAGGGGCTCATGAAACGTCAATATTTATCCAAATCTTGAGTTAAGAGTTTTTTTTTATGACAAACATAATAGTTTCTCTCTGCGAGGGGTCACAAGAAAGTAAAAAGCTGTTCATTTAAAGCAGGGAGCTGCAAAGTGTTTACGATTGACTTATAAAATAAGGCCCAAGTACAAAGAATATCCCCACCAAATTTAGATAAAATTGGTCGACGAATCCGACAGTTTACTTATCCGGACAAGATAGACAGATGAAGTCCCAAATGACAAAGTTAAACAGAACCTCACGACGCTCAGTCAAAACGCTTGATGTCTCTGCTAAGTCCTAAGTTTGTTAATTGTGTGACCGGGTTTATAGTGTGTGTAGTAGTTATTGTGAGGTTGTTAGCAAGACCACACCCTGGAGCTACGTCCCACGCCGGCCCGCGACCTCACAAGTGATCCATTGTTACCGTCGACTGTGCCCAGTTACCGTCCGTCCCGTGATATATTCACCTGGCGCCTTTAACCGTGTCTAACTTCCAGTTAATTACGAGGCTCCCTGCGCCTGCGCCGAGGTACTTCTCTCCATCTCGTGATATCGCCGCGGTGCAAAGGTGTTGGAAGGGTGTGCCGGCCGTCGCGGCTCTTGTCGAGGGGTGCAGCATACATAGTGCACCTCGGCCACTCTTCAAGATCTAGAGTCTGGTCGCTTCCGAAAGAACCTTTTCTAACACCTTGAACATTTACTAGAGTCTGATTGTCACTGTGAGATCCCTTTCTAACTACCTTGAACATTTACTAGAGTCTGATTGTCACTGTGAGGGACCTTTCTGACACCTTGAACATTTACTAGAGTCTGATTGTCACTGTGAGGGACCTTTCTAACACCTTGAATATTTACTAAAGTCTGATTGTAACTGTGAGGAACCTTTCTGACACCTTGAACATTTACTAGAGTCTGATTGCTTCAAAATAGAACATTTTCCCACTTGCATCTCTACTTAAGCTTATCTCTCGCACGGGATATTCGCATTTAATTACATAAGATAGGATAGAAATGAGGAAATGTACGCGTATTTGCGTGGAGAGAAATAGTAATAAACCATTTACGAAAAAACTCCTCAAGTACACCCAGCCCAAAATCCCCATTCCCAACTTCCCCGCTATCGGTTAAACCAAAGCAGATAAAACTGACATATATATGTTTAAAAATAACAGATTTAAAGCACAAAGCTTGTCTTATGAATAAATTAAAGTATTGTTGCAGTCCAATTTTCGCTAAAAGGGCTTTTTTTTTTATCAGATACAAGCAAATTTTTTTGCGGCCAAAATCTATCTTATGTTACTGAATTATTTGTGTCTTCTAGCTTATTCTTCTATCTGTATTAATAGAATGAATAGTTTGTCTATCTGTGTCTCTGTCTGTCATGAGCGTTGTGCGATATATATCCATCGCACAGGTGTAAAATGATAAAATGAGTAGTCCCTGTTCAAGAACATGTGTACCTTGAAGCCGGAATTTTAAAATTTATATTGGACTTTTTTTAATTCAACTAAAAACTAGCACGCTTCAGTGGCCGCATCCTTTAAGGCGCTAGTCTCGTAATAAACTAGACAGCCAATGATATCGTGGCTCGATCCCGGTCGGGTGTACTGAGGGTGGGTTTTTTCATAAATTGTTCCTCACTCACTTTCCACGCAAATGTGGATACACTCCCTCTAAATACAGGCTTCCTCATCCCTAACCCATTAGCTTAGTTGTTACATAATTGTATGGACTGAATGGGTACCAAGACACAATGCTAAACAAAAAGAAATAAAATTATTATTTTTTTAGCAATGTTAGTGCTAACATTTGTGGATAGAAGGTGTCGTGTGGTCAGCACAACGAGCCCTCCGGAAATTAATCTCAGTTTTCAAAACCAAAGCTGCCATTTATTTATTCAAGTAGCTCCTCATGTGTTCTCACAAGGTTGAGTTTGACCCTGTTCCAAACCCACTGCTTCACAGAAAGATTTGGAAGAGCCGGGGATTGAACCCGGATCTGTAGCCAGGAACTCTGATCATTAGATCACAGAGGCGGTCAATATACTTATAGTATATATCAAAAGTGACAGCTGAATATCTCATGACTTGACGTATGAATACATAAAAATAAATCTTGTAGCTTTTTTTTTATCTTTCAGATAGGGTTGTTCTTATCATAACTGTACTATAGTAACGTTTTAAATGACTGGTTTAGTTTGTAAGTCGTAGGTGGATATATCCCTATGTTGAGAAAGTTCACGGCTAACAACCAAATAAAAAAAGAAAGAAGTTAAATTGATCTATGGACTTACTGAACACAAAGGCAACTGTAAAGGTTAGTTGAAAGCGAAATATATTAGCACCTCTGGTTACTTCTACTAAACCGTTTGGCTTGGGTTTATGAATAAAGTTGCTACACGATATGTAAATGAGGCATAAATATTAAGTAAATAATAAACACCCACAAAATGTAAGGCACCGGATAGCACAACGTTCGTTATTAAATTAAATACTGAAGAGTATAAAATAATTATTGTGTCTAAATGGCAAAGATGAGTTTGAACGTAATACATTACACAACAGGCGATCATTTATTTATTTGATCGGAGTTCAATCATATCTGTCCGTGTATTTTGAATATTTTTTTTCCCAAGATATGCAAACAATACCCACGTAGAGAATATCTTGATTTGTTATTGTGTTCAAATTCGCAATGGTTGTCACGTGGTCTATGGCGCCAGGTTCACAATGGGTAAAAAACGGGCATGTCGCGAGATGGAAGGAGGACGCTATTACACATTGTTGTTTATCGCCATGTTTTTCGCGTCTACTGTTCCCGTTAATGTAGGTACATTTCATCTAAGAACCTTCTCCCTTCCTATCCTGTAGTATTAAGCTGTTACACAACCTTTGTGTTAAGGACGTTTAATACCTGTGACGTCACGGCAAGTCAAGATAGAAATTTCCCTGGTATTTGATTTATTTTTTATTCGGCGAATTTTAAAGGTATAACGTTGAAACAAAAACCATAAATTCTTTAATTATTCTAAAAAATAGTCATACTTACTATATGGCATTAGGAACTCGAAAGTTCATTGCCGCACTTACAAAATTACGCCACCTATCCCTATCTTGAGCTAGTTCTATCCAGTCCACCTCATTACACCGTATCTATATCTTGAGCTAGCTATATTCAGTTCACCTCATTACACCCTATATTTATTTTGAGCTAGTTTGATCCAGTCCACCTCATTACACTGTATCTCTATCTTGAGCTAGTTATATTCAGTTCACCTCATTACACCCTATACTTATTTTGAGCTAGTTTTATCCAGTCCATCTCATTACACCATATACCTATCTTGAGCTAGTTATATCCAGTCCACCTCATTACACCCTATACCTATATAGAGTTAGTTCTATCCAATCCACCTCATTACACCCTATTCCTATCTTGAGCTAGTACTATTCAGTTCACCTCATTTCACCCTGTCTAATTCAGGTATATTCTAATGTTATCCTCCATTCTGGTTCTAGGTCTTCCCATTGGGTTTACCAGTCAGTATCCTGAACATGGTACTAGATTCTTTCATTCACACTGCATCTCCTGCCCACCATAATCTATTTGATTTTTTCCCCTAGTAATGTATTGTTATGAGTACAGGCTATGCAACTCATAATTATGTAACCTCCTCCACTCCCCAACAGCCTCATCCTTTTTTAGAATAAATATCTTCATAAACACCTTGTTTGAGATGACTGAATTGTACCCATTCACACATTTCTTAAACAAGCACCACAAATAAAATATCTGATTTTTATCCATTCTCATAATATTCACAAAATCCTGAATTGTATCCATTATGATTGGTCACCATTCAGACAGTTTTCAAATAAACGACTTTAACAAAAATCCTGATTTGTATCCACTGTCATTATTTGCATAATATCCACAAAATCCTGAATAGTATCCATTCTGAATGGTCTCCATTCAGACATTTTCTTAAACAAGCACCACAAATAAAAAGTTTCATTGGTATCCATTCTCATAATATCCACAAAATCCTGAATTGTATACATTCTGATTTGTATCCATTTAATTGCGGTGCCACTTGTCTGATAGATGGCAGCAGTAGATACTTTCCTTAACTCATTCCGTGCTTACTAGAGAGCAGCACTGTCTCTATTTTAATATTAAAAATATTTTTTTTTTACTTATAGTCTTATTACTTTAAAATCTAAACATGGATTTTAAATTATTATTTTTATTTTTATAAACATGACATAATATACCTGTGTATAAGGTGCTTGTTTTATACACAATGAGATATATATTTTATATATATTTATAAATAAATAGCCCTAGTATCATCTTGTTGGCGACCCTGTATTTAAATACTATGTTATGAGCTTATGACAAATTGACAGCATTAGCTACTTTAATAACGCCATTTTATTAAACTTTTGCACACGCAAAGTTATAACCCACTCTAAGCAACACAGGGTATGGCAATATAGAAACCATGTTTTTGTAATATTATGCTTTTAATCTTCATAGATTTGTGTTAAAGTGTCATATCATATTATCTACAGATAATTTCGTCAGTTTATAATGTAGGGTTACTTAGGTTGAAGATGTATTAAGAAATCTTATTTATAGGCTATCATACTCAACTTTAACACAGGCCTACGTTTTATGTACTAGTTTTGTTAAGTTTGATTGAAAAAACCCAAAAAGTGTTTATATTTACCACTTTCCACAGCAGCTATATGCCCAGACAATGTGAATTTATCCACATTAGTCCTACTATGAATAGAAATTCCTAACCATTTATCCAGCTGAAGTGAAACGAGAGGGAGGTTAGTGTTCAAAAAATAAAAATCTTTGCTTTTTAACTGTTAAATAATAAAATTCCGCTTGCGATTTGAAGGGAATTCTTGAGACTATGGTTAAAATTGATTATGTACCAGTAAGCATATGAGTTTGTACTCAATCCAATATTTCCCGGTTTGACGGTGAGGGATTTCGAATCCCAATCGGATGTTGTGATATGGTTTTTTTAAATAAATATTTTATTATTCTCATTTAACCTACATTTCCTTATAAAGTCTGCCTTCCTAAGCTCTACCCCGGATGGGTAGTAAGGCACTTAGCAGTAGCACGATAAAAGGCCTAAAATGCACATGCACACTCCGCTTACCCTAAAAGTCCTACCTAAAAGTCCATACCATCTCGTAAAAATATGTGTGAATTTGTTTAGCAGATTAATTATTATTAAGAACTATTATTTCAATGATTAATAAAACTCAGTGGTGTATTTAATTCCCCTAAAATCCTTCCAGTATCCCTGTTTGAAAAATACTGTTATTACTTAGCTATACCATCGTGGAAAAATGCAAGGTAAGCTTATCACTTTACAGGGTAGACATTGGGTGACCTGGTGGTCTAGGGGTAAAGTGTCAGACTTCTGTGCTGGGGGTCCGGGGTTCAATCCTCGGTCCCGGCACAGATTTATCTGATTGACAACCTCTTCCTTCACCTATGACAAGACGTGTATTAATCACAACTTGTGAATGTGAGGAACGCCAGGCCTCCACCGTGGTTCGGATTCCACGTTAAACTGTAGATCCTTCATTTCATCTCACAATCACCCTATTATTACACATTAGCGTAAGTGCGTATAGCCCGAACGGGTAGTAAGACGCGGTGCTAAGAGTAATAATAATAATAATATAGTGTAGACGAGAGTTATGTAGAATTTAAATATGATTTGTAATCATTCCTATGCTCTGATGTTTCTCTAAACTAGTGGCAGCTGAGAATAATTGAATACAGTCCAGTTTTCAAAGGAAGATCTTTCTTTATCTGACAGAAAACTACTAGATCTACTTTCACACATTCATACGTCAGGTCATGTGGTCTGAAGCTGTCATTTTAATTATCAATACCTATAGAATAACAATAATAAAATGTTGTCAATATTGGCTCTATTTTATAAAAGGCCCTTCATTTGAAAATGGGTCTTTCGGGGTGGGGGTGATTTAACGTAAATTTTCTGAACCGACTGTTTATATCAACACAAGACTTATAAACTAATTTAAATCTATAACTTATACAACACCCAGCCACTGACCGTTAATTTATCACTATGAAAAGATAGAGAGATCAAAATTTTTCTCCACTAATACAATTTTCGGTCAGGACAGGACTCGAACCAGTGAACCTTTAGTTCAACAAACAGACACGCTAACCAACTGAGATAAGGTGTTTAAGTGTTCTACAGACTCTACGTCGTCCCAGTGTGAAGGTAGTTTCATAACGCCCTGTGGTTTCTATGAGCTGGATGCCCTCACAGTCGGACATATTGAAACAAATGAGCGTCCAATATGTGGCTATCAATTTTTAGTTCCCAAGCTGCTCGGCGTGGGTGTAATTCATTTAGAAACAACGAGCACTGACACTAACCGCCATAATCTGAGTCCATCTCATCCCTTCAATATCACTCGGCTGGGAGGAACAAGGACTTATGTCACAGGCCAAGGGCAGAGGCGGACATTTCCCACCCACCAAGCACCGCGTCTTACTACCCGTCCGGGCACTTAACTAGTAGGAATGAGGAAGTTAGAATTTAGAGGAAGTCTATCAGAATTAGCGTGGAGGGATAGTGAGAAACCACTTAGAAAAAAAAAAGTTCTCAGTTCACTCTGGCCAAAATTCAAAACTCTGACCTCCCCGTCACTGGCAGACCTAAACGAAACGAATCTAACGACTTTTCCCACATGCCCACCAGTGCGGGTAGCGACTAAATCTACGCGTAGTGATGGCCGAGTGGTCCAAATTCTAAGGCGTTATAATCGCTTTGCACTAGACTTCTATTGATTGGGGGTTTATATACTTACTTTGGTTTGCCCTCGGAGGTTTTCCCATTCTATCACCAAGCAAATGCAGGTACGTTTCTCCTAAACTCTACCTTCACATACTTACCCCACGATGAACTAAAAACATGGATTCTGAGGGAAAAGGAGAGGAAATATTCTGAAAGCTTTAAGTTGTGGTGCAGGAGGAGAGTAAAGAGGGTAAAGTGGACAGATCGGGTGATTAAGGAAGAAGTTAGAGTAGATGAAAAGATAACCATTCTACAGGTATGCCTAGTTCTAATAATGAAGATCATCTGTATGGCTCACATTATGAGAAAAAAATTGTTTATTGAGTGACGTCATAGAACGCAAGGTGAAGGTAAGTAGGGGACTATGAAGATGAATAATGCAACTGATCGGTTGCCTCAAACAAGGAAAGAAGATGAAGTTTCAGGATTTAAAAAAGGAAGCTTCTCATAGGACATGACGGAGGACTCAATAATTTGTACAAGGCAATGGACCTGTCGAGAGACAGAACACCTAATAGTAATGATAATCTCTATTGCGTTAATGTAAATATGCGGATAACATGGACGGGTAGTAGGACCATGTGCACACACACAAAAAAAAAGCCGTCATCTTTCTTTTTACGGATGGTGTCAATGTAAACAGTTATAAGATACTTTACATTAATTTTAAAATACTCTCTAAGTTTCATTCACAGCAAACTGACAATACATGGTGTGTTAAGAGCCATCCTCACGGACAATTATTAGATACAAGATAACGTTCGAACCAACAAAAGTATCGAAGAGAGGTTTTAAGCATGGTTCACTTACCAACATCATAATTATTGGAATCAGTACCATTTTTTTTTCTCCTTCTAATTTTAAAATTATTGTTTATTAATTTTTTTTAAATATTAAAAAATGGTAAATGGATTCACTGGTCTTAATCCTACTGTCTTCTAAAGCATGGCAGACAGAAAACTGCAGCACGCTGTGACGTTTGGTTCGAACTGCATTACCTACCTAAGTTAGATGATCTCTGAGGGGTAATGTGGGCTCTTAATAACTGTGTTACCCGCTTCGGTGGCCGCATGGTCTTACGCGCTGCTCTCGCAATAGACAGCACTGTTGATGACTGGGGTATTGAGGTTCAGATCTCGGCCGGATGTACTGATGGTAATTTTTACTAAATGGTTTTCTATTCTCACTACATGCTAATGCGGGTACACTTCATATTGATATAATCTTCCTAATCCTTAAAACCATTAACGTAATTAGTACATAAGCGTATAACCCGAACGAGTATTAAGACACAGTGCCAAAATAAAACTTTGTTTGGAAAGTGACCGTTAATAATTAGGCCTACTTTACAGGATAACATATCTTTATGGTGATCCTGAATAGCTTACACGTCCCGTTTGACTTTCATTGAACTCTTTATTTTATAAAAAACAGAACAAACAAGATTTAAAGAGGCGGCCATGTTGTTTGGTGTGAGCCTGTTTAAGAAGCCACAGTGGAATCAAGGTAAGAAATGTGATAAGCGGAAATTTACAGAATGTTAGGGCTACTAGAACTAGTGTTATATACTCGCACATCATCAAATCGTATGTTCTACAGATATCACGTTTAATCAACCGTTTCAATACCAATAAAATAAATAAAAGGATACAGTTACATTTTTGAAAGTAAAAACATATTGATCATATTATGCTCAGCCTTTTTTCAAACCATGAGTTATATTTTAATCATAGAAAGGCTTGAGGGCCGTATGAACACATAAACATATTTATATTTGTATTAGGTGACCTGGTGGTCTAGGGGTAAGGTGTCAGACCTCTGTGCTGGGGGTCCGGGGTTCAATCCTCGATCCCGGCACAGATTTATCTGATCCCCAAACCCTTCCTTCACCTCTGACAAGAAGTGTATTAATCACAACTTGTGAATGTGAGGAATGCCAGGCTTCCGCCGTGGTTCGGATTCCACGTTAAACTGTAGGTCCTCCATTTTCATCTCACAATCACCCTACCATTGCACATTAGCGTAAGTGCGTATAACCCGAACGGGTAGTAAGACGCGGTGCTAATAATAATAATAATAATAATAATAATAATAATAATAATAATAATAATAATAATATATTTGTATTAATAAAAACACGTTCAAAACTTTCCGAATCCGACATCATCATACAAGTTGAATTCTTCAGGGCTGCCACATGTTCGCAATACTCCATAAAATTTCCCTACTACCAATTTCTAATATTTTGAAACGCTTACGTCACTAAGAATCATGATTTAGTCTGTTTACTCAAAACCAAATCATAACTTATTAATTGATTTAGCCCATTAGGAATTTATATTTAGGCTTAAAAAAGTGTGAAAGATCTTTAATATTCTTATAATATTCGTTAAATTGAAATATATATTTATGGAAATTGACCTGTACCTTCTTACCATGATTCCACTACAGCTTGCATGCACAGCCCTTACGGCGGGAACTCAAACCTCCACACTATGTTTCAAGGATGTTGCCGCACTAAATCAACACACTCGTGTCTATTTAGCTGCTCAACACAACTTGATCACTTACAATGTCATAGCTCGGTAACGGATAACATATTACACCACTTACAAACGGGCGGGTCTATTAATTAAAATTACACTGTGAAACAATTTGCTCCATACACATAAAAACACATAAATTATTTATCTATGCAAGAGCTACAAGAAGGCTCTTAAGGACCGTCCTTAAGAGTGTGCATAACATGACAATCAACTCTGTGATACATTCGGCTCGAAATCGTAAATTTACACAAACACTATTGCACGTGGATCATTTCTGATTAAACATAAATGGAGATAGAGTTAATAGAAGTTCCTAATACTGAACATTGTTGAAATATTAAATTATATTTGGATAAAAAAAACTGCATTGAAAATTCTGTTTTTGACCATTTTAGAATGGTTTCACAGCTAAGCATGGTGTAAAAATCTTCATTCTCTCATTAAGGGAAATAATGTAGTTATTTTCAAGAAACTTGTCGCTTTGTTCCCCATCGTCACCGAGGAAAATTTCAAGTAATCATTCAAATACGAATGTACTGCACACATTTCTGGCATATCGTAGGTATTTTCTTTTCCCTTTTACTCACATACCTTGCGCACACACACACACACACACACACACACAAATGTCAGCCTGGAGCTAAGTGCTATGGTGAACGCTCTTAAATTACGAAAGGCTTTTTTTTAAAACTATTTTGGACCCTATTCCTTACGTAGAGAATTGAATGGCTATTTTCATATTTTCTCCTTTAAAAGGCACACATGTTTCCACCCCTACCCATTTTCCAATAATAGGGGTTACAAGTGAGATTCAATACATCCACTTCACTTACTACACATACATCGACCAAAAACATTAAACATACGATCTTGGTTGATTTTCAACAAACAAATAACTGTAGGAAACAATAATAATTATAATTATAATAATAATATTAGTTAACACAATTTTTTGATTTTTTTAGCACTGCATCTTACTAGCCGTTCGTGTTTTATGTATATAGCTATGCCAATTACTCTAGTGAGTTAGAGATTATTGAGGTTGAATTTAGATAAAGTGTACCCGCATTCGCGTGGAAGGAGAGTGGAAGTCCATTCAAGGAAAAACTCCGTATGACCGACTGGTATTCAAACCCCGATCTCCACATCTTTGGCAATCTAGTCTATTACGAGAGTGACGCCTTAGATCATGCGGCCACCAAAGCGGGTGACTTTTTTTTTGTACATCCGGTATCTTCCCGGTTTTTTTTTAGCTTACCATCCTCAAAGTTCTTAATCAACAGATCAATACGCCCCCAGACTATATCATCCGATGTTAAAATTAATGTTTCTCTTTCGATGCGCAGCACCTATATGTGAGTCATGAAGGTGAACTCGGAGAAGAATTCCGTGAGTCACACATGGCTCAGGAAGGGACGGCGTCGGTTTCGGAAGGGATGCGGAAGATGGAATGTGTGTAACGTCGCCGGGGGTGTCTGGCGAGCGTCAAAAGAGACTAACAGAAACTCGTTCACAGGGTGAAAAGGAACTGACTCATTCACTACGTCCTCCTGACTTCAAAGCAGATGTGTACTGGATGATGTCTTTGGAGGTATTCAGCTGATTCATCCAAGGAGGTCACGTATGCACGGACGAACGAACGTGTCTAAGTTTGACGCTATCATTCCGGAGGCTCTAGAGTCTAAACCAGGTTGTAGGGATATTTTATAGGAGGCGTACTAAAGGAATGAGCTGATTTTTAACTAATAAAAAAATCTTTACGTCACGCTCGTCCCTAATATCCACATTTTTTATAATAATAGAGGTTGAGATAGCGAATGAACTACGACCCCATAGGTTTGTATCGTGACAACACCAGCTTATTATACGAATTTAGACGTTCTTAGGATTTGCGTGTCACTTTGGCTGCCTATATAGCTTGGATATTTACCAATCAGATGTTGCGCTTAGGTTAAATATTGAAGAAAAAAAAATCATGAATAATTTAATAGTAAACATTTTGCCCGAACCCGATTAAAACAGCTCGAGAGGTTTTCTCAACAAATTACATAAATCAACCGTCTCATTACTCATCCAAGAGTATAAACACGTCATCATGATTTACCAAAAAGACCCAAGGCCAATCATCATCTCAAATATATCATCCAAAAAATTGTATCTTATAAATCATTTACCACCTTGTACCGTTATCAAAGCCTGGAGGTTGAGGATTGCTTACAAGTTGGTAATAGCCCCCTTAAAACAACTCTTAAACAAAACTTCATGGCACCAACACGAAAGCAAGCCATACCCACCGAGTGGCCATAGTCTGTTGGTGGAGATAGTGCCAACTTCTGAGAGAGAGAATGCCATGTGGTCATCACAATAAACTCTCCGGTCGTTAATCTCAGTTTTCTAGACCAAAGCCGCTGCTTTTTCATTAAAGTAGCTTCTCAATTGTCCTCACGATACCGTTCCAACCCCACTGCTTTGCAAAATATTCCATTCTTCACCCAGTTACATCTCACCTTGAAGACTCAACCCTCATCACTAGCCATCCCACGAGGTCTGGAGGTCCCCCATTCAAGTAATCATGTTCTATATCGTAGAGGGTGTTAGTCTTGGCTGGCGGCCCAAAGCAAACCGGCCCTGTCCAAAGTTACCTGCAAGCAGCGGGAACACAGCTCTGGATCAATAAACACGGCAAGCCCACCATCGACTCAATGGGAATGTGATGCAGGAAGTTTGGTGCATAAAAATACCACAGCTCTGGAAAGTTTGCCCCTCGGAGAAACACATACCTAGGCACTGGGAGGGGAAACGTGTCTGCAGAAAAAATAATAAACAAAATAGTCGATAACATTTTGAATACACCACGGGAGCTTGAAGATTCCGCAAAATGTAGAAGGGTTCTGGTAAGAAGGAACCTTTAAAACAGTGGTGTTTGACCTGGGGTAAGTCAAGGTAAGTAAAACTAATAGAAAATTAAAAACAATACATGCACGTCATATTTATATTAAAAGCGTGCGTCATAGCAGGTCCAACTCAGCTCCCGCCTCGGATTGTATGCCTATGTACTAATTACGCTAATGGGTTAAGGACGAGTGGGGTTTGCCAGCCTGAGTTCTTCAACACTGAGCTTCGCTAGTGTCACTGCTGGGTGACAATAGGACTAGCCGTTGCGATCCTAGTGTTTGAGGGCTTAAGCTGCCAAAAGGAGAAAACCACCCCCAGTTCACCCAACCGAGATTCGAGCCTCTATCTCCCCATCCTCAGCAGTCTAGCTCAACATTAATCTAGCGCGTTAGCCAACTACGCCACCGAGGCGGGTGGACGATTCTATCGAACAATTTCGGCTGTAGCGCAGACACAGACAGACAGAATAATTGTAAAATTCACCTCTTTTTTTTAATTTGGGGGGGACATACAACTTTAAGATCCATAATCTTTAGATCGAACATTTTCTTAACTAAAATACTTTTTATATACTATAAGAAAGTGAAAAAACACATTTTTTTATTGACTCTTCCCCTAGTCCCCTAAATAACGATGTATCAAATATCGCGTCCCCACCACGCAAGAAGATTTTGTTCGTAGTTTATTGACAAGATTAGTACAAGCTGTAGTGGTGAGAAGACTCCATTCTATTAAAAAGAAACATAAATAAAACAATAATACAGTAGCAAAGACCTTAAGATAGAAACTATTTTACTTCGATATCCAAATTAAGAGCGTGCATCACATGCCAATCAACTCTGTGATACAGTCGGCTAGAAATCTTAAATTTACACCAACACTATTGCACGTGGTTAATTTCTGACTAAACACTAATGGAGATAAGTGACGCGGTCTAGGGGTAAGGTCAGATTTCTGGTGCTGGGGGTCCGGGGTTCAATCCTCGGTCCCGGCACAGATTTATCTGATTGCCAAAACCTTCCTCCACCTCTGACAAGACGTGTATTAATCACAGCTTGTGAATGTGTGGAATGCCAGACCTCCACCGTGGTTCGGATTCCACGTTAAACTGTAGGTCCTCCATTTAATCTCACAATCACCCTACCATTACACATTAGCGTAAGTGCGTATAACCCGAACGGGTAGTAAGACGCGGTGCTAATAATAATAATAATAATAATAATAATAATAATAATAATAATAATAATAATAATAATAATAATAAATAAAGATAAAGAGCTAATATAAATTCCTAATACTGAACATTGTTAAAATATTAAATTATATTTGGATAAAAACTGCATTGAAAAGGCTGTTTTTGACCATTTTTAGGATGTCTTCACAGATAATTAGGGCCCGGATATTGATGACGTAAAACATTTAAAATATGCACTTTAAAATGCGAGAGGGTGTGAAAATGACAGCGGAATCAGGGTTGGATAGCCTACTGTAAACTCAGCTCATGCTACATCTGAAAACCTGCCTTTGATTGATAATATAAAAATATGGTCTCGCATTATAAAACATGGTTTACCAATGTAAGTAACGCTTGACAACAAACAGTTTCAGTCAGAACTCCTTCCTATTTACGATGAACAACGTCAGACTAGAGAGTTATCTATTTCTACGACTGAGTGGTAATGGAATCCCAATTCAGGTGGCTCGATCTTCAGCTGGACACATAATTCCAAGTTACGTATCCTGTGTACAAGACCTGGAATATTTCACACTCCTACTCCCCTCCAATTACTATTTTAATTGCAATAAAACTATTTTGAATCAAGTAATACAGTAGGATTTAGTTAATTCGACGTTGGTTAATTCGAAAAATTGGATGATTCAACCCCCACCATGATTCCCCATGAAATTTCTATTTAAATAAATGGTAAAAAAATAACATTTAATTCAAATGTTTGAAGAAAATATTTGGATAGTTTGAAGCCTATAAATTGTTATTTTCTCTCGATTTTGTTCTCATTTCAAACCTAACTTAACGAGCTTTATTAAACCACCCGAAAGTCAAATAAAGTTGGAGCTGGCCTAGTGACAGAGAAAGCGGTGAGCTATGGGATTTTTCTTGTTCTTTTATATATGTATTATTGTGTATGTGTTTTTTATATAACATATTATATCAAATATGTGTGTTTATATGTAGAATATTTTGAGGTTATTAATTGTTTGCCAGCTGCCTAGATAGGCTTACTCACGAAAATGGTTCATTCGAATTTAGGATATTTCGAATTTTTTTTAGATATCCCTTTGACTTCGGATTTAAAATAATCTACTGTATAGATAATATTTTAAGTACACTCCGTCTACCCTGAAATGAAGCAGTCTTACCTTAACGAACTACCCCTTGAGCTTATCTTACAAGCTGTACAATAGTGGAATAATGTTAGGTAAGCTTTCTACCTCACAGGGAAAACGAAGGACACATACTAATATAAGATAATACAACTATGAGGGTTTCAACAGATCACCTCTGGACTCTTTATTTGTACATTAACTCTACACTTATACGTTTTAATAAAACCAAACATCAAACAGCTAGAAGAAATGACGTAGAACACGTGCTTTCTCGAGCGGGGGGCAAATATCCCTGCTGTCTCATCACTCAGAGAAACCTTTGCATCACACGTTGCCATGGGGATGTGGCAGTGGCTCTCACGTGGAATGTTTCGGCATCAAACAGCGAAGACTCGGCGTAGATCGGGCTGCACAATTGGTAGTGTAGGAGCCGGTGTTTACGAAAATGTATTACTTTGGTATAAATACATCACATACATTTCTTAGTATATTTTTCTAACACCTGCTATTGACTCGATTCCTTCCAACTAATTAATCCTCCCGTTTCTTTCTTTTCACCTATGTAGTTTAATTATCATTTTTTTAAACTTGAAAATTCTGGTGCACTTTATTAAACTTCACTCTTACGATTTAAGTCGTGGATAGTGCTAATAGCTTAGACAAACACTCTTAATTCAGAGAAAATATAGTCATTGTATAGTGAAAGAGATATAAGGTCATCTTACTTAATATTTCCAGGCTGTTTAATTGGAAGTAAGACGCTCTCACTTTGTGACAAGAGCTGACAGGACTAGTTCTAATGCTTTGAAGGTTCACTTTCTTATACAAGAGGTTTAAGCCCCACTACAAACTATTCCTTAACCGCCACTGCCAGTGTTTAATACTAAACTACGGCACTATATCTCAACCGTTTCCCGCGGAGGACTATAAAAACAACACACCTGACAAGTCTTAATGCCAGAATTTATGCTAGTGTCACAACAACATAGATCCAAGTTGATAATTTCATTAAGTCGCGCCTCATTCTCTTGCGATGTAAAGTAGGTTTCTGATACCAATCGTGACGTCACTGGAAATACAGCGAGGCCTAAAGTAGGATTTTGGTAGGAAGAGGATTTTAGAAAATACAAACATGCATTTTGCGGTCAACGTTTATTAGATTTTACTATACATTAGAACCCCGAATATCCGTACACCGATTATCCGGACACTGGTTATCCGGTTTCGTATCGCAGCAGCAGTTTTCGTTATATTCGGACAAAACCTTATTTAATAACTTTTTCCTAACTTTTCAGAGTTTTATGTATGGTATGTAACTACTTTTAAGAAGTTGGAAGATTAATTTTTATGTTTTATGGTATAATAAATACATATGTACTACATAAGTAATTTGTTTTATGTTGTATTGTAGATACTGTACATATTGCAAATTACGTAAGTACAGTAAATACTAGTACATTCGTTATATGCTTTTAAATTTTAGTAAAGAAACAAAGAGTTTAGTTTTCTACACATTTTGATATCAACCGTAGTTGAATATATGTCACGAGCATATTAGCATTAGATGACAACCTTTTTTAATGAGGAGAAAAAATTATCATTAAATTACAAGACACCCTTGACAGATATTCAAGAACTGTAAGGACTCTGTGTTTTTACAGGAACGATATTTTATTTGTTTTGACCAATAGAAACTGTTTCGCTTTGAAACTGTAGATACACTGCTCCAAAGACTAAAAGATGCACCTATTAAAGGTTTCTGCCTTGGTGGAAGGTTTGATAGACCCTGCTCCAGGGCAAGTGGTAGACGTGCTAACCGCTGAGCTAATTCACCCAGTATCCCACAGAGTAAAAAGAGTTAAGACCTCTGGGAGGAGATGTTCGGTGGTTAACGTCTCGCAACACCCTTCACGGGTTTACCAAAACACTCATCACTCAAAACTGGGATCGAGCTACCTCCGCGCTATCTATCAGCGGGCAGGAAGAGTTTGCTCAGCACCTCCGTGATCCTCGGGAGGATGGAGTTCAAATCCCTCTCGTCATAACATAACCTTTTTCCGGGCTTATCTTGTGTACGTTCCTTTTAAATTCATCTCTCTTCATCCTGTGTCTTTAAATGAGGTAGTGCCCACTTCAGTGGTCGCATGGTATAAGGCGTCACTCTTGCAATAGGCTAGACTGTCAATGCCAGGGAGATCGGGGTTCGACCCCGGTCGGGTGTACTGATGGTGATTTTTCCCTGAATGGTTTTCCACTCTACCTCCCCGCAAATGCGAGTCCAATTCCTTTAAATTCAACCTTCATCTTCCCTATAACATTTTATTAATTAGTACATAGGCCTATAATCCAAACTGTTAGTAAAACACAGTGCTAAAAATAATTAGTTAGTGTGAGCCAGTGTTATCAGTTTAGTTCTAGATTAAGTTTTTTCCCCCGAACTTAATGAAATAATATAATTGTGGTTAGCGAGGTTTTTAACTTTTTGATAAAATATTTTTTAGGAAAAAAATATATTTTGAGTGGGGGTTTTTTCCTTGATTTTAAATTAATCTAGGGGTAAGGTAGCTAATAGCAGTTTAACTTTGCATTAATGGTTATACTGTTCTTTTTAATTGGGTTCTAAACATATTTTCTGAAGTATGAAAGAAGTATTCCTTCTTTTTATATATTGGATGTAGTACTTAGAATACTTATATCCAACAATATTTATGATTATTAAAGAATTTTGACATTTTTAGTATATTTATTGACAGTTATTTAAAGCAGCTTAAACCTTTTTTTCCCCCCATGATTTAAAAACTTTGGACATTTGAATATCTAGCTTTATTTAGTTCATATCTAGCGACATGTTTCGAGTGAGGTCGCAAAGCTTGCTGATGTTTGCACTTTATGTTTACTTTTAAAAGTGATTAGGATGATTATAGGAAGGTGTAAAATTCTAATAGAAATATAAGTTGTTAAAATAATTTAAAAAACTGTTAGGTTACTCTTCATGTTCTTTTGGTTACTCAACTCTGACAGTTGCTTGCAGAGTTAGTTCACTGTAGCAGTCCCGTGCCCAGGCGAGTAGCGCTGCTAGCATAACTTCCAAAATACCCGCTGGGATCGCTGATTCTCTTTTGAGAACTCTTAGTCGCATTCCTTTAATCACTATACGAGCAATTTATAATAATTAAATCAAGCACGTAAGCTTAATGACACTCTCGTTTGGTTTGTCAATGATGTGGTCAGGATTTAAATTCCGACCGAGGATACTGGGGGTGTATTTTCCTAAATGGTTTTCCCCTTCTCCCTAAAAGCAGATGAAGGTACATTTCCTCTAATTCTATCCACCCCACAACTGTAATTTAATGTAGATAGCCTGAACAAGTAGTAATATTAAGTGAAAATAATAATTACAAATCTAGGATATGAACGTTTGTAAGTTAGTAAAGGATTGCTATGGTCTCAAACACAAAAATCGAGGTCAAACTCTGAAAAAATTTGGAAACCTCTGAGCTAGTAAGTAAAATAGCCTCACTGGGCATGCGAACAAAGGCGTCAGTCTTAATCTGGTTTGCTGGTAACAGGAAAGTCAAGAATCCGACCGGTTGTACTGGGGTTATTGTGTCATATTTTCTAATTTTTTTTCCAATATTCCTCAACGCAAATCCGGGTAGAGATGAGAGAGGTGAGATTTTAGAGGAAACGTACTAGTATTTGCAAGGTGAGAAATCATTTAGGAAAAAAACTGAAGTTCACCCTTAGTTGGAATTCGAATCTCGACCCCCTTCTACTAACAAACCAGACAAGATGAGACTGACACTTTTGTCTGCTTGTATATTGGTGCAGAAGCTCTATTGAAACTATACGCTACGGTGGTCGCGTGGTCTAATGCGCTACTCTCGCAGTAGACTAGACTGCCGATGACGGGAAGATCGAGGTTCGAATCTCGGTCGGGTGTATTGAGGGTGGTTCTTCCAGGATTTTTTCCACTCTCACGCCACGCAAATTTGGGAACACTTCCTAAGGATATAATCTCCCTAATCCATAAAACCATTAGCGTAATTAGTACATGAGCGTATAACCCGGATGGGTAGTAAGTAGAGATGTGAGACGTAAAGTTTTCCAAAACGAAAAATGTTCAATTATTATTTCTGTAAAATAATTTCAACTGACTAAATGGAAATAATGTAATTGAGATATAGTTATCCCAAATGTCAATGTTTATACTTGAGATTAATTTCTCCCTAGTTCGTTAAAAACAGAAACATCATCAAACGATCTTTGGTGACCACATGGTCTAACGCACTACTCTCGTAATAAAGTAGACTGCCAATGAGAGGAAGATTGGTGTTCAATCCCGGTCGGGTGCACTGAGGGAGGTTTTCTCCCAAATGGTATTCCACTCTCATTCCATGCCAATGCGGGTGCGATTCATCTAAATTCAACCTTCTTAATTCTTAACGCATCAGCGTAATTTGTATATATGAGTATAACCCGAACGGGTAGTAAGACGCAGTTTTAAAAAGAAAGTAGTAAAAAAAGCAAATGATTGCAAGCCTTATGTTCATAAATCATACTTCAATTTTTTTATCATCATTGAGTTAATTAAAATAATCTTAAGGTTGGCCCGACATTTGTCTCCCCCCCTTTGAGACCCCCTATTCTCCGTGCTTCCTATTTACCCCTTACTCACCCGCATTCCCCCTCGCCCCTTCTTATAGGCCACTCGTCTCTTAACACATATTTAAAAAAAATTTGACCACTCCATTGCAAGCCACCACTGCAGAAAATTCTCCAATTCAAAATATCCCGGAAAATGTTCATCTCTAGTAGTAAGACACGGTGCTAGCATTTTTGTATGGAAATTTATCATCATAATCTTTAGTTTGGATAAATGCTATTCTGCGTTTTCATAAATATTCATCAATCGTCTAATCTTTATAGCGAGGCGATACAGTTTGCAGCGTACGTGGGCTAGTCCCCCATCCCTCTTCCCCACCAACCCACCTCCCGTCAAATCTTGTCATAAACAAACGGACTACCTGCTGACCGGAAGCTTAGTCCGCTCTAAAAACTAGGGCCGGGGATCCCTGTAGCGCCCCCTTTCTGACGTCACCAGCCACCATATACTATCAATAAACACGAGCCTGAAAATAGCCGATGGATGAGTGGTCCTGAATTGAGTCTTGGTTTCATTCATGAAAAATATCAACCATTCAGATATGTTTGTTATGAAGTCAGTCGGACAGCGACTCTCGAAAACATTTTTTTTTGTGGTCATATCTTTTCATACACAAGTCGTTGTTTTTGACACATGAATGTTTGGATTTCTGAAGAGTAAAACAGGTTTGTATGTACCAAGTCTTATTACCCATCAAGATCTCACTGCAAAAATGAATGGTCTAGTGCGTCACTTCTCAATAGATTGGATTGTCGGGTTCGAAATCCGGTCGGTCATACTGAGGGTCTTTTTTTTCCCCCTAAATGGTTTCTCAATCTACTTCCACACATATAAGGGAACATTTATTTTGATATGTTTATATTTGATCAAAGAAAGATCTAAAGACATAAAATTAGTAATAAATATTATTTTGAAAGTATTTAAAAAAAACACAATGCTCGAGTTTTTGTTAGTTTTGCTAGCTCTCAGTTCTGCACAAGACCCAGCTTCCAAGATTTCTTGTTATAACATTTTGAATTAATCCTGTGTAAGTCGACAGCTGATGATTGGCTGTTGCTACGAATAAAATACTTGGCTGGAGGTCAGATTCTATCTCCCTACCACACCTTTTATGTGTATTTTTGAGGTATTTAACATGCACTTTCTGAACCGACTGATTAATATCAGCACACGACTTTTAAAATAGCTTAATTCAAGAACAAACACAACATACCATTAATTCATCAAAAAGGGTCAGCCCATATTTCACAAATGATAATTGTTTTCTTACCATGCCAGGAATCAAACCGGGGACCCTTAGTTCAATAAACAGATATGCTACATACTGAGCTAAGGTGCTTGACGAAAAATACGGTAGTTAATTACAGTAATGTATGATAATAATAATAATCTGTGAGGATGGTAATATTAGGTTTTGAAACCTAAGATCGCTTCATCTTCATGTGGTTCGCTAATTATGTCTAGTTAAATATTGTTCGAGGGGCAGCATAGAGCCGACTACCGAGTCACCGGAAGTTGTGCTTTCAATGACAGCTCCAAGTAGCCGATTAAATACACATGTCCACCACAGACTCGGCCTTAAGCTATAGGTGGAGAATGACCCTCAGCATGGGACGAATCAGGGTGGTAAAGCATTCACGCTCTAAGCCAAGGGTCCTGGGTTCGGTTAATGCGTCCAGGTCTCATTTTCAACTAATTGAAAAACGTTATATTTTGTCATATATATATAATGCAAGCTACTTGATGTCTAAGATAAAAAGAATAAGACTCTAAACTACCTATTGAAAATGTATTGTAATAAAAATTAATTAAACAGTATTAAATACATTGCCAATTAATGATGAGCTCAATACATTCATAATACATTAATATTAAAAATTAATAGGTATAGTTGAGTTTTAAAACTCAGACTATACATACTTATTTTCAACATTAATGTATTATTTGTGATTGTTTTTACTAAACATTTTATATTTTCAATTCTTAAGTTTTAAACCCGTTAAATCTTGTCTATATTTATTCAATCTTTTTGAGGTCATTATAAATTTTCAATATATTTAATACTATTTAATTAATTTTTACTACAATACATTTTCAATACTTTAATTTAAAGTATTATTATCTTATCTTAATAAGGATCCATTTTGAAAAAATGTCTTTAGAATGTTTTCTAAAATGTTATGTACTGTCTGTTTATCTCTAGAATTTCTAACAAACTTCCCGATAAGATTAAAAGCTCTAGCTTCACACACCGGCAGAAGGGAGCGCGAGTAATTTTACAGTTTTTATAGCATTACACTTTTTTGACCAAAATAAATCAAATATTTTTCCAGTAGCAACATAGAGTTTAATTTTCTGCACATACTAATATCAACCGATTTTTAATATCTTCCAAGGGTGTCCTGGAATTTTGTTAAAACTTTTTCTCTTTATTTAAAAGGTTTTGACAAATTTCCAGGATACCCTTGACAGCTATTCAAGATCTGTTGATATTAGCACGTGCAGAAAACTAAACTATATGTTGCTACTAGATAAATATTTAATTTATTTTGGAAAAAAATATATATATTCTATAAAAACTGTAAAAATACTTTCGTTCCCTTCGGTCGCACCTTAAGTGCTGTAACTACCCCCAAAATTCTTAAAACTGAAAGTTTATGTGGGGGGAGGGGAAGGGTGGCCTCAGGGGGGGGGAGGGTTTACGACACACCGAAATCAGGTGGATAGGGCTATAAAGAGTTTTGGCCTATAGATCATGCCATCTTTATGAGAAAAACCGAAACTTTAAAACAAAAAAATCCCAATAACCTGATAGAGACATGGACACAAACCACGTTACCTCTTGTTTTGAAAAATACAGGGAACAGACTTCGTGCAAAATCCGACATTGGGCCTGTGGGATTGTAGTGCACATGAGCAGTATTTCTGCAGTCTTTATGTCAAAATAGTTTTTGATCAAAATAAATCAAATATTATTCCAGGAGAAATATAGAGTTTAAATTTCTTGACATGGCTATATCAATAGTTTCTTGAATTTAATGACAACTTTTTTCTCTTCAAGTAAAAAGTTTCTCATCTAATGCCGCTATGTTCATGACAGATATTCAACAACTGTTGATATTACCGTGTGAAGAAAATTAAACTTTATGTTTCTACTAGAGCAATATTTTATTTATTTTGACCAACAAAATGTTTTGCTATAAAAACTGCAAAACCATTGCCCTTAACTCGTGTTTCTTACACTATGTAGTTTATAATAATTTTGTAATAATTTACTAGTAAAATATATCTTTTTCTTTAATTGATAATACCTCTCAGAGCACCCTTTATATTCGATCAAGGCAAAACTTTCTGATGTCTCCCCTTGTCTGAACTGTTTGATACATTTCAATTCAGCTTCTGGTGTCGCTCACGTTTTGATCTCTGAAACATTATTTATGTAGAAACCTCTCCCTCCCAACCCCTACAATCCCTAACAAGCACAACCAACTCTCTCTCTCTCTCTCTAGGCTTATTTAGAGCGGGTTTAGAAGGGGGGAGAGGGGTTAACTCACCAGAGCTGACAATCAAATAAATAGAGCGTCGGTAGACGAGCTGGTGACGATTGAAGACAGTTGGTAGCAATTACAGGAACTTGTCATCGTCTGTGACTTTGAGGAGGTGATTCCCCTCCCCTCTCCAGTACCCCCTCCCGCTTCAATCCTACCGTTTAGATAAGATGAAACGCCACGTGGCAGCCAAATAATTGTTAACCCTAACAGGAGAACCGCTTTGTTGGTCGAATTGTCTAACTATAAGGCAGACATGTCGAGCCCGTGGCCCACCAGCTCAGATTGAAATATTTAAAATTGCAGAAATAAACAACAAATTAAGCCTTGCCAGGTCCAAGGAGGGCGTCACTCCCACAGTAGAATTGATTGCTGATAAGGGGGAAAATTGGGGTTCTAGTCCCAGTCAGGTGTTCTGAGTGTGTTTTTCCCTAAATGGTTTTCCACTCTCCCTAATGTCAATGCGTTTAGTTAGCCTGATAACGGATTTGTTTAAATTTGTTCCTAATTACAATAAACTATATGAAAAAGTTCGTATGGTTGCGTAGTAACATTTTATTTACCTTTTTACACAAACCTGCATGTTACAACTTCAGAAACACACATACACACACATATATATATATATTCATACGTCAAGTCTTTTGATCTGCAGCCGTCACTTTTGATAGATATAATCAATACTTATAAGATAACACCAATAATATAGTAAGTATTACCAATATTTACAGCAAACAAATATGTTTGTATTTTATAAAAGACAAGTTCCATAAAAATTGGACTTGCGACAAATCCCACGCCATATTAAGTATAATAATAATAATAATAATAATAATAATAATAATTACCTTTATGGGCTACATCAATATGTGGTTTAGTTCATGGATAGATTAGCCAGTACTAATGTACCGTTGCCCAGGGGACGCCTGAATGTACTGATCGTACATCCTTTCTGTGGAGACTCTTTCCATGTCCCGATGAGATGAGATGATGGTGATAGTTAGTATGAGGGTGTTAGTGAGTATGAGGGTGATAGTGAGTATGATGGTGGTAGTGAGTATAAGGTGGTAGGGAGTATGATGGTGATAGTGAGTATAGGCTGATGGGAAAACTTAAACCTGACTTAAGCCTAACTAACCAAACCCTGTTAACCATTGGAATTATTCCCCTTTCGATACCAATCCCTCAGTACTACCCGGGAATCGAACCCGCGACCTCTAGTTCAGCAGCCAGGTGCTCTGACCACTATACCACGAGACCGGTTATTAAATGTGTAGTCTTCACCTAATCGTAATGAATGCACGCACAACATTGAAAACAATTTATTAAAATATTTATATATATAACTTGTATCTCTCTCCATCTGCTTCCTCCACATCGTTAGGTGTTGAAAACCTGCCGGTGTCTTTCATGGCTGCTTCTTTCGTCCGGGTCCGCCTTATTTATAGCGCAGGATTTCGAGAAGAGACCACATAATAAGTTTTAATTAACGTTAAGAAGGGGAGGCACTCGTTATTAGTGGACAACGACAACGTTTGAAGAGCAGGTGTCGACGAGCATTTCTCGTCGAGTTCACTTGGAGGCGAACATTCCAACTCTCTCATACACGACTTACAAGTGTAGTGGAATCGTGTTAAGAAGGTAGCAAGGATTCTGACAGTTACTAAAGTTTCTAAAATGGTTTTAATATGTTCATACGCCAATTCATGTGATGCCCGACACCTTTTATTAGTCGGTAGTGTGTATGCCTATTGAGCTTAGGATCCCGGATTCAATTCCCGGCATGGCCTGAAATGTTTATTATTAGTGAAATTGTCTTGTTCCCTTTTCGTGCACCGATGAATTAACGAGCAGAGTTCTGGGTGTTGTGTCTGATCTATAATTGATCTAAGTCTTGTGCTGATGTATTCAGTCGGTTCAGATATAATACTAAGAATATGGTGAAATGTTTTAAATTTTTTATTGCAAGAAAAGTTTATATTCTATAAACTGTTATTCCTATGTGCTCTAACTAAACCTACAGTACGAACTAATTCCAGAAAAGACTCAGAAATGTTTTATGGCTGACCTTTATAGTATTTGATTATTAATTTATTATTATTATTATTATTATTATTATTATTATTATTATTATTATTATTATTATTATTACTGCTTTTAACTACTCTTTAGTTATTTGTTATTATTGCTATTTTTTTATTCTTATCATTATTAATTCCTATTTTTTTCGTAACTATTCATCAGTATATATAATTATTTAGCTATTATTGGTTTTCTACTTTCTCCTGTAATTATTATATATTTGTAAAGTACTTGTATACTTTTCAGTGCTGGCCTGTTATAGCTCTTACGACTCTTGGCCAGCACTATAATAAAGGAAATTAAAATTGAAATAATAATAATAATTATTATTATTGCTATAGTTTTATAGGTATTTATATTATCTATGAAAAGTGATAGTTTAAGATACCACGACTTTACGTATTTATGTATAAAAATTGTTTTAATAGCTTATGTCAAAAAACGTCCTTCCTAACTAAATCGGACTGTATCTTCCAACTGCGATTCCGCTACAGCTAAGGCGACAGACTCAAACAAGGTTTTGCAGGACAGGAAGAGTTTATTTACAGGTCTTTGTAAAATGTATTTTAGTTTTTTACGTTTTAGCGTAAGGAGCACTCGTATCGATGAACACACAGGCTAAGAAGTCCGCTTTATCTGGTCTGGTTTGCAGGGTATGAGGAGGTTGGGGT
This sequence comes from Timema bartmani, assembly GCA_902151455.1. Taxonomy (NCBI): domain Eukaryota; kingdom Metazoa; phylum Arthropoda; class Insecta; order Phasmatodea; family Timematidae; genus Timema; species Timema bartmani. Next base: position 154,902 of record CABFWB010001050.1, on the reverse strand, counting down.
TCGAATCATAGTTGTGACACAAGGTCGATGTTCTGTATTTAATTCGGTAGAGAAATTGTACATCCAAAGAATTATGGAGACTATCACGAAATAACCAACAAAATAAATATTATTACCAAACATACGACGCACACTCATTCATTGTGTTCATCATTGTAAGAAAAATTAAATTTCCAATTATTATCAGAAAATGATTTTTTTAGGTATACATTTAAAGTGTTGGTAAGATCATAAACCCCAGTCTGGCCGCCCCCTAAGACGCAAAATGTTTGCACGAAGTCTGTTATAGGGTTATCCTACTGTACAATGAGTAATAAAAGTACATACTTCTCTTCGGTTACTGTTCTACTCATTTGTTACATTTTTATAAAATTGTTGTTTAGTGTTAAGTACATGATTTTCAAGGGCTCGTTGCTCTCTTAATAATGACTTCAGAGCAAATCTTTATACACATTTACTTCCTTGTTTTTCATAAAGAATATACTCCTAGATTTAGTAATATAAGTTAAAACTCATCATTCTATATAATTTAAAAGGTATTGGAGGGGAAATAGAGTGTGTGTGTGTGTGTGTGTGTGTGTGAGGGGGGAGGGTTGTCACAACACACTGTATTGTCGTTTGTATTTTCCTTCTTCCCCGTTTGTTCTCCTACCACCAAACAGCTCTACCCACGTATGTTTCTTGTTCAACTCTTGGTTTCTGGCGTTCATGAATTCCTCCTCGACTATTCTATAGGCCTATAGCGCCTGAAAGGGACTCGGCGTACTTGGAGGTAACTGAAGAATTTAATTAATACGGATGCAATGAGAGTCGTGTTAAAAGATTCGAGAAACGACGCATTGACAGTCGGCAGGACTACAGGATTCTTTTGATGTTCCCTCGGAAGATACGACATGGAACCTGGGGCTCGAACCTGCGAGCAAGAGTGGGCTATCTACAACAAAGTAAAACGGAAGATCAAGTCACTAAAGTTTCAACAATTTTTGGATTAGAGACATAAAGATAAGTGATTGTGTATCCTTTAAAATACACTCCTCTTTTTATTTAAATGGTTTTTATGCTTTTAAAAATATAAGTAATTATGTATGCTTAAAAATATTCCATCCCCTTTTTGTTTAATGTGTTTATATCCTTAAAAAGATAAGTGATTGTGTTTCCTTTAAATACACTCCCCTTTTTTATTTAAATGGTTTTTATGCTATTAAAAATATAGCGATTGTGTATTCATAAAAACCTACGCCAGGGGGACAGCGAAATAAGAGCTAAAATTCGCCTTGGTCTAATTTGCGGATGATGGGGAGGTCAGGGGTTCAGATCCCAGACAAGTATACTAAGAATAATTTTTGAAATATTTATAAGCCACCCCTCCACGCAATTGCTGGTGCATCTCCTCCCTAGTCTACCTTGATCTTTTCTATACAATTAGAGTGGATAGCACGGAGTGTTAACAAGACGTGGGGCACACCCGCGCACAAAACGTTTGTGGCCTTTGTTGTATTTTAAAAGTGCAAGCTTTTATTTATTATGTTCATCATCCCACTTCAAAAACATCAGATTCGATCAAATAAAACTTTGTGTAAAACGCTCGTTCAAGGTCCGCCGCGTCCTGACCTGAGAGAGAGTGAGTGAGTGCTAAGCAGGAGAGCACACTCGAGTCTCCCCTCGGCCAATGGGAGCCACACCAAGGACCTCACACAAAGTGCGGAGGAGCTGAGTGCAGACTTGGTTGGTCCACGGCGCATTCTCACGGTCCTACGCCCCCGGCGCAGGGGAACAACACACTATCTCACTTCTTGCAACACATTTTACACCGTGTTGTCATAAACACTGGGCTCTTGCTTGATTGTGTACACCGTGTTGTCATAAACACTGGGCTCTTGCTTGATTGTGTACACCGTGTTGTCATAAACACTGGGCTCTTGCTTGATTGTGTACACCGTGTTGTCATAAACACTGGGCTCTTGCTTGATTGTGTACACCGTGTTGTCATAAACACTGGGCTCTTGCTTGATTGTGTACACCGTGTTGTCATAAACACTGGGCTCTTGCTTGATTGTGTACACCGTGTTGTCATAAACACTGGGCTCTTGCTTGATTGTGTACACCGTGTTGTCATAAACACTGGGCTCTTGCTTGATTGTGTACACCGTGTTGTCATAAACACTGGGCTCTTGCTTGATTGTGTACACCGTGTTGTCATAAACACTGGGCTCTTGCTTGATTGTGTACACCGTGTTGTCATAAACACTGGGCTCTTGCTTGATTGTGTACACCGTGTTGTCATAAACACTGGGCTCTTGCTTGATTGTGTACACCGTGTTGTCATAAACACTGGGCTCTTGCTTGATTGTGTACACCGTGTTGTCATAAACACTGGGCTCTTGCTTGATTGTGTACACCGTGTTGTCATAAACACTGGGCTCTTGCTTGATTGTGTACACCGTGTTGTCATAAACACTGGGCTCTTGCTTGATTGTGTACACCGTGTTGTCATAAACACTGGGCTCTTGCTTGATTGTGTACACCGTGTTGTCATAAACACTGGGCTCTTGCTTGATTGTGTACACCGTGTTGTCATAAACACTGGGCTCTTGCTTGATTGTGTACACCGTGTTGTCATAAACACTGGGCTCTTGCTTGATTGTGTACACCGTGTTGTCATAAACACTGGGCTCTTGCTTGATTGTGTACACCGTGTTGTCATAAACACTGGGCTCTTGCTTGATTGTGTACACCGTGTTGTCATAAACACTGGGCTCTTGCTTGATTGTGTACACCGTGTTGTCATAAACACTGGGCTCTTGATTGATTGTATACACCGTGTTGTCATAAACACTGGGCTCTTGCTTGATTGTGTACACCGTGTTGTCATAAATACTGGGCTCTTGATTGATTGTATACACAGTGTTGTCATAAACACTGGGCTCTTGCTTGATTGTGTACACCGTGTTGTCATAAACACTGGGCTCTTGCCTTGAATTTAAAAAAAATATACATTCCTCTAAGATTTGCAGTGAGCATCCAGCTGTTCACTATGTTTACCCGATATCGACCGCAACATTAATCTTCAACGTGACCTGCTCGGCCACCACTACGGCTAATAATGTGCTACCAGGAATATCTCTTATGAAGATACTAAATTATTTAACTCTTCATCTCTATTTGAACCAAGGTGTTATAGACTGAAAGTCCTTTGAACCACTAAACTACTGTAACTGTTGAGACAGACACCCGCTTCGGTGGCCGCATGATCTATGGCGTCACTCTAGTCTAGTAGACTAGATGGACGATGACGGGGAGATAGATGTTCGTATCTCTGTCAGGTGTACTGAGAATGGTTTTTGCCAACATAGTTTTCCATTCTCTCTCCACGCAAATGGGGGTACACTTCCTCTAAATATAACCTTCCTCATCCTTAAAACCATGAGCATAATTGGTAGTCTACATAAGCGTATGTCCCAAACGGGTAGTAAGACGTAGTACTAAAAAAATAAAAATAAAATAACAGTGACCGGCCATAGCACACCTCAACAGTCTACAACAAACGTTAACAAAATATTAATCAAAGATCATACATACCGCTGTATCAATATACAAAATAGGTCCTAGCCCAAAACAGATTTTGACAAAACCATTGTTTGTAGATTTTATGTGTACCTTTTTTTCTTCTTCCCGATCCTCCCTTTCAAACCATTCTTTGTTTTTTAAAACATTTGTTAAGGCGGTATTACACTGTCATTTATCTTTATTGTTTGATAAAAGATGATGTAACTTTAACGATACATCTCTTATACATCTTTTATAAAAAAATACATGTTTTACTAATATTTTATTAAAGATGTACGTTATAGGACATGCTCTAGAATGTTATCAAAGAAAATAGCGAAATCTGAACGTTTAACCTAAATATGCAGAGCTGTTAAAATTATGTACACACAAACTTCACACTTATACTATAGCATAAGTGTTTTTTTTTGTCTTTATTTATTTAATAGAGCAACTAAGTGACAATGTTATTTAAAGCTTCATGGTCTATTAGTAAATATTTTAGCATGATTGGCATCCATTATTGTAATCACATATTTTATACAAACTTTGAAGTAAATGTGATGTAGTGATTTAACAAGGGCCCAAATTTTGATGACAAGTAATTTTTTTTTTCTTTCTCATACAATGCTAATCTGTCCATAAAATCTGTTCATGATCCCCTTGATGTATAGATGTATATTTTTTAGGCATTTTAGAGGCATTTTTAGGCATTTTTAAAGCATTCGTATTGAATAAGTACTTTTTTTTTAATACTATCGATATTTTATAAATGCCTGAAGTTTTCCAACACACATTTGTCTGATTGAAAAGATACATTAGGCCATGAGCTTTGTATCACAGTTGTCTGAATAACAAGATAAAGTAGGCCATGAGCTTTGTATCACAGTTGTCTGATTGAGAAGATAAAGTAGGCCATGAACTTTGTATCACAGTTGTATGAATGAGAAGATAAAGTAGGCCATGAGCTTTGTATCACAGTTGTCTGAATAAGAAGATAAAGTAGGCCATGA
>CABFWB010001050.1:79542-146901 GCA_902151455.1 Timema bartmani | reverse complement strand
TCTTCCCATGTAGCACAATGTAGACATTAGAACTCTCCCCATGTAGCACAATGTAGACATTAGAGCTCTCCCCATATAGCACAATGTAGACATTAGAGCTCTCCCCATATAGCACAATGTAGACATTAGATCTTTCCCCATATAGCACAATGTAAACATTAGATCTCTCCCCATATAGCACAATGTAGACATTAAAGCTCTTCCCATGTAGCACAATGTAGACATTAGAACTCTCCCCATGTAGCACAATGTAGACATTAGAGCTCTCCCCATATAGCACAATGTAGACATTAGAGCTCTTCCCATATAGCACAATGTAGACATTAGAACTCTCCCCATGTAGCACAATGTAGACATTAGAGCTCTTCCCATGTAGCACAATGTAGACATTAGATCTCTCCCCATGTAGCACAATGTAGACATTAGATCTCTCCCCATGTAGCACAATGTAGACATTAGATCTCTCCCCATATAGCACAATAATAATTTTGAATTATATTATATGATATTTAAATAAACAACATAATTAATATAGCCCACATTATTGATCACCAAGACTAAACAAGTTTATCTAGTCTGGTTCATCGCTGACGGGAAATATCATGGTTCAAATACGGGCAGGGTGTTCTGAAGTTGTATTTTCCTAGATAGATTACCACTATCCTTTACAGAGAACGCACGTACATTTTATTTCAACTCTACCTGCCTATCTTATAAGTGTGATTAAACGTGTATAGCCTCAATGAGTAAGTTAGTAAAACGCAGTTCAAAAAATAAGTTTGAATATAATGTCAACAGAATGTTTTTCTTGTAAATGTCCTCTGGGTAATGTAATGAAGCAATAAAGTCCCGTGGTGTGAGAACCACATTTTAAGGAAGCAGTTAACCAGCAGCTAATTTTACGACACAGATTACAATTTATAAATTCTAGTACTATTTTACACACACTCTTGTAATCTAATGCTAGCCTATGGCTATGGTCCAATTTTCATAAAAAGGCCATTGGAAAATACAGACATAGTTGTGATTAAAAATTATATTATTTTACTGTTTTATTAGTGTTATATTATATATGTTGAATACATATAATGTGGATGTTTATATGCACAGTACATACATATATATACATGTATGAATACATAAAATGCCATTCTTTTAAATATGTACGAGTACACGTATTGAAAATTTGTATGTTTCATTTCACTAGACATTAAAAGTTTTAGTTTTTACTTATAGCCACGACGCCCTGGACCAAGACCGGCGACGCCTAATTTGGGAACCCCTGCACTAGTAGGCTTAAGAATTTCGGGTGATTTTTTAAGTTGATCATTTAATAAAGCCTGTAGTTTTTACATGTCGAAACTTGATAGTTTTCTACACGCAATGATGATAAATATCAAAACAAATAACATTTGTAACTTGAAAAATCCATCAATAACAGATAACTTTAAAAATACATTTGCCTAAATCAACGATTCAAGAACCATTTATCTCCTAAAATTTTACAATTTTCCCGGGGTAAAATCCCACTACCCCCTTTTGACTGGGGGGTGGGGTTGATATTCAATATCTCCTGACGGTGACCTGGTGGTCTAGGGTTAAGGTGTCATACTTTTGTGCTGAGGATCCGGAGTTCATTCCTCGGTCCCGACACAATTTATCTGGATGCCAAACCCTTCCTTCACCTCTGAAAAGACGTGTATTAATCACAACTTGTGAATGTGAGGAATGCCAGGCCTCCACCGTTATATTTTGTGTGACGCTCCTGTATACACTAGATCAGGTACACAAATTTCGGCCTGTGCTCTTTCAGTACGTAGCCATGTGTTCCCCTCCTAGCTCTCAACCTATATAAGGGGTCACTCAATAGCCTACGCATTCCTCAAGGCGGGGACGCTTGAATATTTAGTGACCTTCTTGAACACAAGTCCTACCTCCCCCAGTCACATGTCACACAAACCCTCTTTCCCCTCGCACAAATTATATTCTGTCCTGAAAGATTCCTTGCCGTGTTCAGGGGGTTGTTTCCTCCAAATACCACGAATAAACTATTGTTTCATCTTCTTCTCTGTGTAGGTGTCAAGGTTATATATTTTGTATCTATAGCCAAAGTACAAGATGACGTGGAATGCGTACATCGCCAAGAGGAAATGGACAAATTCCCTTGCGAGCCACCGAGGTCGTGAGCAAAGGGTTCCATAAACTACCGCTAGATAGCACTAGTCTACTGTTTGTATTGTTTAAATAGGTAGTCTCCGTTTATTCTGAAAGGTAGCAGGCCTACCTTTACCAATGACGTAAACATGCTCACAGAAGCAACCAGGGGGCTAGTAGAAAAGGACTAAAAGAAGAACCCAGGGGCCCCTAATCTTTTAGAGTGAAATTTCTTCAAAATAAATATAAATCTGCATAATCGGAATATAAAGTCTTATGAACATAAAAGGAACCGCATCCCTATATTCTAAGTATAATACAATGACTATTACTGATACAGAACCGACTCGGTTGAAACGGGTTGAGCGAGAGGGCCACAATGCCCCCCTCCCCCCTTATTAAGTTTTTGCGCTCAATCTGGGCTGGACTAAGAACTTTTATTTAAATTCTGTTCTTAGATTCGAGAACCCCAAGTGTTTGGTGTATGTCTTGTCTGACATGTTTACAGTCTTGTACTTTCCGATTTATTAATGTTTTTATATAATAAAGATTACTGTTAAAAGAAAGAAAAAAAAAAATATTTATTAAACTGAACTGTTCAATAAAGAAGGCCTATAAACCTCTTATTAAGATTTCATTGCTAAATTGCTCCCTTGAAATCTCATTCATACAAGTAAAATGAATAAATGAGCTATTTCACTAATGAGTAATGAGGAATAAAGCTTGGCAAAATTGTTTGATGACACCTCTCAGGCAAAACGGAGTGTATTTTTGGATAGAGTTTATGAACTGTTTAGCTCTAGGATAAAAGATAAGGAAGGTTATTTAGATAAAATCCACCCACATTTGTGAAAATGAAGATATGTAATAGAATTATTTTTTTTTTACATAGTATGTTTACGATCAGTAACAGTGTAGTCACCTACCCAGCTAGTATCTAGTTCCATACAGTTCTACCCACACCGAGAAGCATACAGGCTAAGGCGTCAGTCTTATCTGGTCTGACTTGCTGGTGAGAAAGAAGTAGGGGTTCGAATCATTGTCGAATGTATTGAGGTACGTTTAAGGCGCTATTTGTAAGACTCCTGCTTAATAATTTCTTCCCTGAAGTTCAATGTATATCTTGGATAAGCTGGGACAAGATGTTGGTATCAATGCGTCGTGAATGGCCGAGTGCTGCGAATAATTGTGTGGTTTTTTTTTGGTGTGTTTACATTTTTTATCGCCCCAATAAAATACACATATTTGAATTATGTTTCATTACTTACTTAATTTACGTGTCACCATTACTATATATCACATATTAGATTATTGTTTTGTTAGCCAGTTAATTATACTTAATCATAAAAAATGACTATTGACACCCACCTCCCTTACAAAAATCCTGCGTACGGTCCTGGTGTCAACCAATGATAAAGTCGGAGACCACGTCCAACTAAAATCTTCGAAATAAAATTGCCTATAGCAAGGCGCAGGCAGAAGCAGTGTGAAGCTGTGAAGCTGTGAAGCTGTGAAGCTGTGAAGCAGAGATTATTAAGAATACTAATGGAAAGTTTAACCTATCAAAGCGATGCCAATCTTTCTGAGAAATTGGTATTTCTTTTTAAACTGTTTCCGAGATGCCACGCTTTTAAATTTCTAAAAAAAAATATTTCTGAAATAGCTCCGTGCTTAAAATTATCATTTTATTGGTGCTTTTATTTCGATGCTTGCGTACATGTTTACTTTGCGGTGGTTGGTAATCCTTAGAAAGTTAAAAGTTGAGACAACTTCTACGGAGTGATAAGGACTAAGGAATTAAGGATAAGGACGCTGTAGAAAGTGCAATCTGTAAGTATGGACCACTACGCACTTTACGGATACGGAGTTTGTAGATGGGGCCTTACCTTGTCGTATTACACTATGGCCCTATCATTTAAGATGCCATAGTGGAACAATGCAAGGTACTTTTTTTTAGCACCGCGTTTTACTACCCGTTCAAGTTATACACTTATGTGCTGATTACACTAATGGTTTTAGGGATTAGGAAGGTTATATTTATTGGAAGTGTACCTACGTTAGTGGGGAGGGAGAGTGGAAAATCATTTTGGAAAAAACAGCCTCAGTACACCCGACCGAGATTCGAGCCTCGATCTCCCCCTCATCGGCAGTCTAGTCTACTGCGAGAGTAGCGCGTAAGTTTGTTACCTTTCAGGGTAAACTAAGGGCGCAACCTGATGCGGAGTGTACTTCACACCAGAGGAGGGGGGGACCCGCCGTCAACACCAAGCCTTTGGATTTATCGTTGTCTGTTTTGCTGCAGAGTAACGAGAGGTCTTGCCACATAACTAACATCAGAGACATTCCTGTAGGTAGCCGACATAGCAGAGGACCTGACGCAGTTAACGCCGCGCCGGGATAACAAGTACACACACACACACACTCACACATATACCTCTGAATCTTCATCCCCGACTGTAATGAATAGGGATATCATATTTAGGCTGACCGTAATTCCTTGAGACAAAAAACGGGACGGGAGGGGGCGGATAGGCGGATGAAGCCAAGTTAAAAAATAAAAAAAAGTCACACAGAAAAAAAAATCGTTGTTTTTATAACATAACATGGTGAACTTAAAATCATTCTTCACAGAACCCACACCAAAACTTTTAGGTGGATTTAGTTGGGGGGGGGGACTACATTTCATTCTGCTCATATCATGAGTATTTTTCGGATGAACTTTGTACAACAAATGTCGGTCTTTCAATTCCTTGTCATAAAATTTATCAAACACACACAAAGTTACAATTTTGTCTTACAATTAGCATGGCTCTCATTGATACGACACTAAATCTACCTATTTCCTTAGACCACACGCTATTCATAATAGAAAATATTCTTTCCACGGATGCTGTACTTCCTGGCAAACAAAGAATAAACTCTTATTACATTACAAAAATCCTAAAAATATAAACATTTTTCACTCATTTCAGAGAATATTTGCACCCATTTATTAGATACAGAAATATTTCATCTATCCCATGCTTCCAACCTCCTCACAACTATAACTTTATGATTGACACCAATATTTAAACATATTTTAGAGTGTTTATAAAAAACGGGACAAAAACGGCATTTTTACTAAAACGATGGGGCGGCTAGGACATGGCAAAAAAAAAAGGGACTGTCCCGTTCAAAACGGGACTTATGGTCACCCTACTTCATATTCTGTATTAAAGAAGAGTCCCGATCATCCTAGACCTGAATATCCGAGGTTCCACACTATCCAAGGTGGTAACACAATTGTTTATTTTTTTATCACCACGTCTTACTAGCTGTTCAGGTTATACGCATATATGATAATAATTTACTCTAATGTGGTAGGGATGAAGAAGAAAGCATTTTAGACGTAATATTTATGCATTTGCGTGGAAGGAGAGTGGGAAACCGTTTAGTGAAAAATACCCTCAGTAGACCCAACCGAGATTCCAAACCCAATCTCCCCGTCATCAGAAGGCCGGTCCGACATGAGAGTGACACCTTGGACCATTCGGCCACTGAAGCAGACCATTTATATACCGTGATAATTGTATTGGAAATGTCCGATCCTATTGAACTGTCGTATCGTGTATAGTCACTAGTTTTTCCTAAATTCTGTTTGTTTTATTGTGTAGTGATTTTTTTTTCTCTAAATGTTATTAAAACTTACAATTACCCTCGTTTGGTAATCACCCCCATGTTACTCCGCATAGTCCGAGTTTCCGGTAATCCGATGTGATCTTGGGTCTCCTCCGCCTCGGATTATCGAGATTTTTCTATAACTTTATGTAAAGTTTCAAGCCTCAGCCGGATGCATTGGATGTGATTTTCCCAAGGCCGTAGCCAGCCAATAATTTCACGGGGGGTTTGGTGGGCACTTGCCGGAGGCTAGAAAAAATTCTAAATACTGAACACCTCTAGAAGGTCTCTGAAGTGCTTTTTATGGTAACACAGCCCCTTAATTTGTATTTGTACCTTAATTTTGATATTGTTTGAACCATAAATAAAGCCATATATACTTTGTTTATAAAATTTCAGGGGGGGTTTGAACCCCCAAAACCCCCCCTTGACTACGGCCTTGGATTTTCCATTTACAATCTGTCCCTTTGAGTTTACTCACTCCTTCACCAAGCTATTGCGGGTACATTTCTTTTTGATACTGTCTCTCTTCCTACTCTATAGATTAAGATGTTTATTAATAACCCTTGTTTTAAAAGCCCATGAAATAAAAAAAATGTGTTTAAGCGAGAATGAAAATTTCCCGGATTGAAAACTAGACTTTTTTTTTTTAATTTAGCGTACATTTCCTAAACATATATTATACCCGTACACGGACTACAAGCTAAACTAGCCCAGTACATTACTTTTAGTACCATACACACACCACTTGATTTTGTACTAAATGGATGGAAGGACTAACTTGTGTATATATAATAAATATATTCTTCAGCATAGCCCAGAATTATCATCAGTATCTTTTTTTTAGCACAGCATCTTACTACTCGTTCGGGTTAAATGCTAATGTAGTAATTATCTAAGCTAATGGTTTTGAGGAATAGGAAGGTTATATTTAGAGGAGGTGTACACTCATTTGCGTGGAGGGAGAGGGAGAAACTATTTTGGGGAAAAAACTCCCTCAGTACACCGGAGATAGATTCGAACCTCGATCTCCCCGTCATCGGCAGTCTAGTCTACTACGAGAATAGTGCCTTAGGGCTTAGACAATGAGGCCATCGAAGCGGGTGGATGATTATTATTATTATTACCATTAGAAGTATTATTACTAGTGTTTATATGTACGGCAACACAACAAAGGGGAGGGGGAGGGCAAATTTTCATACTACCCCACCCCCTATTTTATACCTGTGTGCGTCACTGGTTTACTCAAACATTTAGTGCGTAAAATATATATATATATTTAAATTATATCTAACTAGACTGTCAGTATTATTTCTTTATTCAATTTGTTCAAATTTCGCTTGCACCCTAAAGAGAAGAACTAAACTCAATTTAATATTTGTATAATCCCGCTTCGGTCATGGTCTAACGCGCTACTCTCGCAGTAGACTGGACTGCCGATCACGGGGGTATCGGGGTTCGAATCGAGTGATTTTTTTCCCCCCGGACCGGCAGTAAAACGCGGTGCGACAGTTAAAGGGGAGGTAGAGGAGGGGGAGGGGTAGACATGATCAGGTGTGGTAGTGTTGTTTTCCTTCCATTACACACACAATTTCTCACGAACTAAGCCGTCACGTGGGGATGAAACCCTCGCCAATATAATTTCCATGGTACGTGCTGGAGAATGCCAAACATTAGATTAAGGTAGCCCATGTAACAATGTTCGATACAACCCAGCCCCCTCTAGAGTGCTGGAGAGACCGCCCACGTAGAGCCAGGGGGAGGGGTGCCAAAAACATGAACCTCCAAGTTGAACGTCTGGGAACAGAGATCCACGTTGAATAGTGCTGATGCGCATTTGGCTGCAGAATAAGAAACTAAAGGAAACAGATGCAGCCCCGATTTAATAGAAAGAGTCTTATTAAGCAGCTGGTAGAGATACTAGAATTAATTTCACGTATTCGATGTCGTCATATGAATCACAACTGTTACTTTTGATACATGCATTCAATACTAATACTAATAATATTGAAAGCTCTTATCAATGTTGATCTAAAAAAAGTGATGTATTTCCTAAAAGGTCCTAGTGATAGTGCCAGGTAAGTGTATTGTACACTTCTAGTAACAAGAATAGATGTGACAGGTGTGAGATGAGTGTATTGTACACCTCTAGTAACACGAATAGAGTTAATAATAATAATAATAATAATAATAATAATTATTATTATTATACTTAGCATCGCGTCTTACTACCTGTTCTGTTTATACGCTTAAGTACTAATTACTCCAATGGATTAGGAATTGGGAAGGTTGAATGTAGATTAAGTGAACACACATTTGCGCGGAGGAAAAGTGAAAAATCATTTTGGAAAAACCACCCCAGTTCACCCGAGCGAGATTCAAACCTCGATCTCACCATCCTCGGCAGTCTAGCTTAACACGACACAATAGCGTTAGCTAACTACTCCACCGAGGCGGGTAAGAATGGAGTTGACATAAAAGTGTATTGTGCACCCCTAGTGACAAGAATAGAGTTGACATGAAGGTTTAATGTGCACCCCTTGTGACAAGCCTGAAGTTGACAAAAGGTGAGAGTTTATAAAGAAAACACGTTGGTTGAAAGGGCCAATTTACCAGCTGTAAGATAAACATTTATACAAGTCCATCAAGGCACTTCTAAATTACCCTCAATATTGCTTCAGACCGGAAGACATAAAAGTGCGAACCTAGCTAATGGTTGTCTAAAACCAACTTGCAAAATGCGGGCATAGTGACTACGCAGGTAAAAATAGTAATTGCTTGCAACATGTTTACCTAAATATCAATTTAGAATTGTTAAATAAACTAACAATGGAATACAGGTATACAAAATTACATCGAAAATTTTCGTCCCACTTGTTCCAAACAGAGGTATAATTGATTTATTTTTATCAAGTGGGATTATTAATTTTACTAAGACTTTTAATTACTGGTTTCTTTCATGTTTTGTAATTAGTTTTATACAATAACCCGTTTCGGTGGCCGAATTTTCTAACGCGCCACTCTAGCAGTGGACCAGACTGCTGATGATGGGGAGATCGATATTCGAATCTTGGTTGGGTGTACAGAGTTTCCCCCCAAAATGTTTTTCCACCCTACCTCCACACAAATGCGGGTACACTTCCTCTAGATGTAACCTTCATCCCTTAAACTATGTGTAATAAGTACATAGGCACATAACTCAAACGAGTGCTAAGACGGGGTGCTAAAAAAGTTAATAAAATAGTCATTCTTCAGAACTAAAGATCCTTTTCCTTATCTTATAATCAGAGCCGACGTCAGACTATTTTCTGGTCCTAGGCAAGAAGAGCTACTTGCACCCCAACCCCAAAAAAATTGTCATCATCGGTTTTTAAGAATAGATGTTGTGTACCAAAAAAAAAAAAAAACANAAAAAACACACACAAAATGTGAAACTGTTAAATTTGCAAAGAGAATATTTTTCTACATAAATCATTTTGAACAAACAAAAAACAGACATAGTTAAAACTATATTATAAAAGTATCCATTTCGGGCACACCAAAATTTCACTTTGTGTACCTTTTCTTTTGCAATTTTTTTTTCACCAATTTAACCAGATCAAGTGCCAATGCCTGGGCATGTTCGATTGATGTAGTTGCCAAGCCAACTACTCTCTTTCCCAACATTGTAGAGTGTATGTAAGTTTTTTATAAATTTGAGCCTGATATTGGAAGTGAAAGAACAATCCTTAGAGCAACGGAAACATTAGGCACATTATCTAGGAGATTTGGTTGTTAGTATGAAGAGAAGTACTTCTTGTGCCAGCACTGACTTTGGAAGTCTTCGGCTATTGCTATGAGTTCTATATTTTGTTACCATTATGCATTAACAATTTTTCAAAACTATTGCATCCTTACAGTTCTATTCTGTATAATATAAATAAGCATCATCCCCCGCGTGATGTAAGATAATAATAGGGTGGTAAAATAATGAGGGAAAAAAAGAAAAATAATAAAATTGAGATAAAAAAAAGTGGTGAAGACTCCCCCATTAATGTCTGCAAAATCTAATTCCTTCTTCCCTTTCTTTCCTCTTAATATTTGCGGAGGTTTTTAATTAAATATTAAAGTGATTCACCAACAAAGCAACCCCAAATATTATAAAACCATTACGTGATTATGTTATTTTTTTAAAAATATGTATTCTTAAAATTAGATGACATATTTAGATGTTATTTATTTATAAATAACTTTTAGCTTACCTATAGGGTTGTTAAGGAAAATGCGCCCTGTTGGAATCTTTAGACTTTATTTTGGTGTGAACCATATTTTGAAATAACACATATTAGAATTAAACATTGCGTTGGAGCCGAATATCTCCACATCATTTCTTGCTTATCGAGGTGGCCCCATAAACGTAGGTGAGATATGCCCCGCAAATTAGGGTTTGGATTTAGACCATGAGCGCATGCTAAAGCTGTGTCAGAAGTGATCTGGATTCCAAACCTCTTAAGACAAACTAAACCAAGTATACTGTGACTCAGGTATATAAATAAATCACTTACATTGGTTGGCCAAGATTAAAACTATATTTCTTAAAGGAATTATAATTTAGGATCAAGTTTGTACAAAAAGAAAGTTTATTGAACTAAATTTGTATTACAAATATGTAAAACTTTTTTTTTTTACATTAGCTACCAAAAATATTTTAAACTTTAGCTATGTAACTGAATAAATATTATATTATATATTTAAATACATAAACAATTTTCTGTATCATTTTTAATGTTTTAACATTTTTTCAAACATGTAAAATAGTTCGAGGAATTTATCAAATAAAAAAACCCATTAGTTATGAATATACCTTGGGGTACAACGACAGTTATTAACGAAGTTATAGACACAACTTTATGAAATTGTCATACAAGTATTTAGTAAAATGGATAATTTTTAAAAGAGTTATGTGAAACACATAATAGAAACAGGTACATTTGATTTGTGCATTGGATTTCATATGTATAAAATAAGTTACTTAACTTAAATGTAACTGTATGTATTTCATATTTTAACCAACACAGCAGATATATTTCTACTTGAGCAACTTCATTTTGCAAAACTATAATACATCAAAATAATAATAAAATAAGAACATGATTTAATTATGTTGACAACATTTAGAACTATATTTTGCCAAAATACGTGTAAAATTAATAGCGACAATCATTAGAATATTATACTTAATTTCATCCAAGTAAAAATTATATTTTATCAACACTAATTAAATAAGAAATACATAATCGTGAAAACTGTAACAAATAATAATTCACTTATACACTCAAATTTATTTATAATAATATAAAGTTCTTTAAACGCAAATTTTATGCATCAACACTGTTACATGATTATAACTAATAAAAGTACATGATTGATTTGTTTGGTATTTATTAGCCAAGTTTATCAAATATCCTTTTCGTTTGATATTTTCAGGCAACAACTTAAAAAAACAAAACAAAAAAGACTGCGGTACAAATTTGAACATACAAGCCATAACATGATACACAAGTGTTGCATAGCAAAAATTAAGATGCACATTTTAAGATTATGTTCTTAACATTTGGCTAATTGGAGGGATATGCAACAAGGATACATTCCGACAGTAGGTTTAGTGCATGTATCAGTTCCAATGTAAAAATATAATTATACTCATTAATATATAGAATCACTCGGTAAAGAAATAATAATGTTAATCGGGTTTCATCCATGAGCAATTGTGTCAAATTGCAGACTCTGCTCATCAACCTTTGAGATACACCAGAGTAGTATTGTTGTGCAACGTTAGACTAGGTATCCTTTAAGGTAGCAAGCTTACTTTGCATTATTCCACTATGGTGCAGTGTAATCTGTCAAGGTAATATTGCTACCTGCCAAGGTAAACAGTGTGTACAAGCAAGCCCGTCGAATGAGGGGGGATCACAAGGGCCATTGCCCCCACTCTCAAAGATTTGGTCCGAGGGAAGCAAATAAATGTAAAATACAAGAGAAAATGAAGGGTTAAAGAAAATAGTGCGAAGGACGAACGCCTTAAACATATAAATATAGTACTATATACATTTTGTTTAAAGCATTTTTGATGTGCTTTTAAGATTTGCAAAGTTATCGACGAACTCACAACAAAACTGACAAAAAATATGACAAGATAATTATTAATTCGGGCACTAAAGTCAATGAAATATTTATGACAGATACGTGAGCCTAGTAATTTAACAATAATATAGGGGTGCGTGTATACCATTATATGTTGGGAGTTGTCAAATAGATTGAAGAAAGCAGCACTAGAAGTGCTTTGTAGAGCCAAATACATAAATGAGGAGCTCTCCATGGAGATTGAGAAGACTGAGTTCAGACTAGCCCATAGAGAACTAATGTAGTCCTCTTTTGTCCTTTATGCTTGTGATAATCGATATATATGTGACAACATATTATCAGTAAGATGTCATATATTAATTATGCCAGTACGTATCGTATTTACTTGCATATAGCTCACCCTCACATATATCTAGAACAAATTTCTGACACAGACATAAAAACAACTGAAGTCTTAAAAAGTTCGTCAAGTAACTTAATTGTTTTCAGCAGCAGTGTTACCTTCACTTTCTCACCACAGGAATTCCCGAGTGACTCAGTAGGGTTTGGAGGGTAAAGCTTGTATTTGAGTTAAATACTCCCCTTTGGCCCCGCCACCACATTGATTTCTGCCCAGACCAATGGCCTTGTTATTGTCAAACAATGATATTAGTATAAAGTCAATTCTTTCGTCTGGAAAGATTTAGGGTACCATACCCAATGCGATTGATAAAGGTAAACATCTCCTGCCATGACTTAACATGTTTATCTGCCATGAAGATGAATGTTTGGATTATATTGTAATGTATTATGTGCACATAATAAAGTCTCCCAGTATTACTATCATTTACAGTGCATCATTTGTCAATAGATACAAATATGAAATTGGCCACTAATTCAAAATGCCTTTGTATAGATTCATAAAATGAGTGATATATCTAGTGGCGAGACCCTGAACTAGGTTATTACAACACCCTCTTTGCATTAAGTGTAATAGAGAAGATTTGTGAACCGTTTAGCTGAAATTCCCACCTTTTCAACAGCTAAGTGAGGTTCTCTTAAGCGGGCCTTACACGATCAATAATATTGACAATACCTTATCATATTGTCAATAATATTGACCGTGTAAGGTGAAAAACTGGATTGACGGTCGATACTGATGGAGTATTGAAGGAAATCCGGATTTTCTGTTTTTCGGGCATCAATACTGGAAAGTGGAGGGGATATTGTCAATATTATTGACCATATAGGGGCGAGCGTCAATATTTCCATCAATACTCAGTTCAGTTCAAGTCACGCTCCTGTGAAGGTGACAATGACCGACCCCATTACAAACGACTTAGTCCTTGGGAACGATGAAGATATTGTTGGCTCACCCGGTTCCCGTGAGGAAGAATATGCCCTTTGCCACTTCATCGAACAATATGAGCTTTCCCCAGAGCTGTGGAATCCGACCAACCCATTATATTCGAAGAAGGCAGCAAGAAATTCGGCTCTTGATCTCCTCATACCCATTTTAATGAGAATAAATCTGGGGGCCAACAAGAGGGAAGATGTGAAAAAAAAAGTCTAAGAACTTCAAGTCTTCAAAATTTCTTCCAATGGCCAAGTATCTCAGGGTTAAGGCTAATCTTTCCTTAACAGTTATACTTTCACTCATATTTGTGTCCTCCCATTTCAAAAACGGTTCAACTACCTGTATAAGTTTTTTAAAGGTACTTTCCTCCATTCGAAAGTAGTTCTTGAAATCTTCAACATCGCTGAGGCTAATTTCCTTCAACAAAACTAGATGATAATATTCTTATCTTTTCTTCAACCATTCCTTCATCCAGCGTTTGCGTTTCACTCGACGAGTAGTTCCAAGCGCCAAAATAATAGCTATGCAACCTTTTGTGCGATTATCCATGTTTTGGGAGGACAAAACCCAGAAATAACCGAATAAAACCACACAGATTCACCCTGCTCATATGCAGAAAGAGAATTACAGTGCAAATTTATTGACAAAAGTATTGTCAATAATATTGATCGTGTAAATAGGGCAAGTTTGAGACTGGTTGGCACGAGGATTGACGGCTGTATTGTCAATACTGATATTGTTAATATTATTGATCGTGTAAGGCCCGCTTTATGACATTGTTACTTGCATGAGAGTGCTTGTGGGGTTTAAATATGAACGTGATAAGTCTGGCTCGTGATAATCATCTTTGTATTATATGTCTCCATTCCGCATAATTCCCACAAAATTTAGCCTCTTGATAAAACCTTTAAGAGTACAATGAAAATCTATTATACCAAAAAGATTCGTCTTTGGATGAGGGGAAACGGCCGACCTTTAACATATTTTGACACGGCTGCAAATGGATTCTGTATCATGGGTATTTACTCTCCAAATCCGATTATTTTCGAAGATTCCAAATTCTTTGCAGAACACACAGAAGGAACTTTGAGAAAGCAGCCAAAGCCTATTTTTCTGACTACCTCCGTGTCCTCTACGGTGCCTAGTTCCAAGACCACTCTTGCCTTATCAGTCAAGTCTACATCAACCATTCTTATCTCTATCTCTTCTCATCAAATTGTCCAAATTCCAAAAAATTGTAAAGAGGCAGGGAACAAGAGGTCGGAAAAGTGGAAAGCCTAAGCCACCAGCACCAACAATTGAACCCACAAAATTGGATCTGGATGAAGACGAAATGAGTCTCCAAGATTCCTCTTCTGAATTGAGCATTCCAGAAGAAAATTCTCCTTTCAATGAGGATGCTCTAGTAAATATTCCAATGTCACACATGGAGAGCAGTAAATACAGTGCATGATGTGTCAGTTATGGGACTCATAGCAAATTTGCTGGCTATGAGAAAGGAGTTTATGTTTGTGATTATTGCAAATAGTTGGGTTCTTTATCTACTTTTATGTGCATTGTAATAAAATATATTATTTTTTGTTACTTGTAAGTTGTAGCTTGTCATCGGCATGTTTTATTTTATTCCCATTGGTATTCCATATTTGTGATCCATTTCATAATACACCTTATATTTGTTCTCTTTTCTTTGTTTTCTATCCACCTTTCCTGTACCTTCTTCTAAATATAACGTATCACAAAGTAAATTACTTTTTTCAGAAAAAAAAATTAAACAATTTATATAATAATTTTATTGAGTTTTTTAAAATGGATTCAGTATGACTTCTGGCATTGTTCAAAGAACGCATACACAAATCCTCTCTTATTTTTTTAGCCTCAAACATCGGTGGCATAACAGAAAAAAACAAAACCAAATGGTATTCCATATTTGTATCCTCTCCTCCTACACATTCCTAAAATAGCTTGCTGCGTCCACTAACAAAACATTCTCAATCATATATCCTCACTTATATCACTCACACTTTTTTTACACAAAAATTAGGTAAGTTAAGAGTAAATACGGTATTTTGAATAGCATCTAACAAAATATATTTTTAAGGACAAACACATTTTTTTGTTAAAAAAATGAGTGCAATCTTTGTTAAGATTGATGTTGGTTCACCAAGTAAATTTTACATGTAGACTAAATAGAGAACAATAAAATAATATAGACTAAATAACTGGATATAATTTTAAATTATTAAAGTACATTATTGTGAGGCCCACAATAAAACACAACTTAAGGAGTCACAAAACAAAATAATTTCTGAGGTGTATCTAATCCATTCTTCAGCAGAGGAAGAAGTGAATCATCGGGCGGGGCTAATAATGGTATTTTGGTTCTTGTGCATGTTTGGTGAGCAGGTAATTTTGATGAGTAAACAGGGTGTCCAGAAAAACTATATTTTAAAATTCCCTGATTTTTTTCAAGTTTTCCATAGCCAATTCCCAACATTTCCAGGGTTCACTATATATTACAAACATTATTTTATTAAGATCGAAACTTAATGTAATAATATTCTTAGACATAAACACATTTGGAAATTGTGTCAATCTATGAAGGGGTAAAGGATTTAACCTAAAGTGATAGACCATCGGGTAGTGTGATCCAAATTTGATTTCAGTATAAGATCATAATGTGACCTTAAAATATCGCCTTACACCGATACAGTGTAAAATTATTGTGAGCAACCTTATTTTATAGTTTCTTCTTCCTGTAACGTAATCAAATTTTCACAAGTGCGCATTGCCATGACTCAACTTTGGCTAAATATGTGAGATAGAGGGGTGAAAAGACGACACGAAAATTATATGTTAACCTTGAAACATGAGATTAGTACGCTCAATAAGGACAACTGTGTTAAAAGAGATTCACGGTGAGTATTGACCAGAAGAAAATTGTTATCAACTAATATTGTAAATAAAAGTTGTGTATTTATTTAGTAATTAATAGTCTAGGTAAAATTACAGAATTTAACAAAATTCCCCAACTTTTCCCTGTTTTCCAGGTCACTGGACACCCTGATAAAGCTTAATGTATTATCAGTAGTTTTTAAGTTCATAATTATATACTAGAGGTTATATGACTGATGGGGAAAAAAAACTTTAAATATGTTTACCTCACTTTAAATCATAATCATTTGCTAAAAGAAATAAATTCAAACATGTTTGATTTGCTAAAAGAAATAAATTCAAACATGTCTAATGTGAAAGTTTACAACATATTCTGCATTAGTCCTCTGAACACTTATAGCAAAAGGATCAGTTGGGTGAAATGTGAAGGCTACCAAGCGCCGAGCTGACGGAGGGGGGCTTTTACCTAAAACACCGGCGTAGATACGAAACTTGAGCAAACCAGAATCACGAGAGTAAAACCTGCAACACAGATAATTAAAAATAATATAAGAGTATTGAAATTATCTAATATTCTAGCATACAAACTAGTTTACTAAACTGGATATGATCTATGAGGGAAAGTACGGTTACTATTGGGAAAGAGCATTTTCCTTCTCTTGTTTTTGTATGGTCAAGGTTCCCTTAAAATTTCAGGGTAGCTTGACCACAAAAAAAAAATATATATAAGCCGAATTTTATAATTCTGATTTGTCGATGTTGCTACTAGCTCTTTCCTACCCCAACACACCTACTTTCCGACATAAATGAAAGAAAGGAGATTTGACATCAGTTAACCAAGATCAGGACCGTCACAAGGGTTTCACGCACCCTAAGCACAAATTAAAATTTGCGCCTCAGTTGTATTCTGTACAGTATAAATATACCGCACTCTCTGTGATGCAAAATAGTAAAAATATGGTGCCGAAATACTGGACAAAAAAATAGAAGAAAAATAGTAAAAAAGCTAAAAAGCTATGAATAAATAAAAGATAAGTGGTAACAAGACTTCACACTGCCCAACTTCCCTTAATTAATGTGTGAAAAAATATTATCCCTTATAATCATCCTTTTCTCTTAATATTTTCGAAAGCTTTTAATTAAACATTAAAGTGATTCATTGATAATGCAGCCCTGAGTGTTATAAAAGCATATAAGTAATAATTATATTGTTATTATTATTGTTGTTTTGGGGGTTTAGAGGATCATCAACATAATGAGGATATTATTAATCATTCTTTAATTTAAGATATCTACATTCTTAGTATTGGATAAAATATTTATATGTTATTTCTTTATTTAAAAATAATTATTATCGGTAGCTCATGTAATTTGAATGATAATTTTTTTCATACAATAAAAATTTACTTTTTGTTAGAATGGGCCCCTTGTACCTTTGTGCCCTAGGCGACCACCTGACCAAAAGAGAGTGAAGATAAAATATTTAATCCAGAAGAACTGCAGTTCTACCAGAGCTAATATTCAGTGTTACATTTTAGTTGAACAAACTTCGCTGTAAATAACATTCAATTTAAACTAGTAAATATGACATCTGTCATTTTTTTCCCCTCCGCATCTTAGTAACTGTTCGGGCTATGCACAAACCTTAATTTATTATGCTATTGGGCCAAGAGAGGTGAGAAAGGTAACATTCTAGAGGAAATGTACCTACATTTATATGGCTGGAGAGTCTAACACGAGAGTGATGTGTTAGAACATGGATGTGGGTGAGAAATTATTAAAATCCTGTGAAAACATTACCTAATAGGATGCTCGCCACAAGCCTTTGGTCTCTCCATGACAGAAACCCATTTGTCATCGTAGCTGAACAAGGATAGATCCAAGTATGGTGAGCTGCTGTAAGACTGTGCACTTATTGGTAGTTGAGCTAACAGCCTCTTAGTTGCCTCCGTGGGGCCCCCAAACCTCGCGCTCACAATGGTCTGTTTGAACCTCTGCTGTATCAGCCTATGTACAAAAAAAAATATGAAAGGTTTCATTTGTTATCTTAAGGCCCTTGGCCCTGTCGAATGCAAGTCTAAAACCTATTTTATGGAATGGTGGGTGGAAGGGTGAAAGGCGTAGTGTGGCTTCACAACCGACCAAAGTATCCTTCCGCGCCAACAAGAAGAGATGGATCAAGGAAACCATAGTTGGCGCTAGCTACCAGACAGGTCTTGTGGAAAAATCATATGTTTCGAAATATTAGTTTTCTCGAGAATGAGTGAAATTTCTATGTTAATATTTTCAACACCCCTTCCAAGATAATGTATCGATGTCTATTAATTGTTACATTTTCTTATTTTTTGTTATGAAGCCAGCAGTTTTCTATTTAAAAATGTCAATTTTATCGATATTTGATCACAATTAAAACTATAAAGGAGGTGTGTCTATAAAAGTATAACTTAATCAACATGCTTCTATTCTTGAACAAACCGTTTCCGAAAAGAAAATTGTAAAACAATAAAAATTCTTAAAGATAACCGTTTGTTCCCATGGCTCTGCATTTCCACACCAAATGAAAAGGGCCAATCGCCTTTACAAAAATAAATTTTTATTAATAACTTATAGTAATGATGGTGTGCTGGCTAACAACTTATTTAAGGAAACAAGGTAATGAAGGTGAACTTTAAGTAAATGCTACAAAATATGCTTGTGCAGATGGGAAGTTTATAGATCATATTGAGCAATAAACAGATTAGAATTCAAAATATAAATGACAAAAAAAGTATTAGCTACTCTAACCATAAAATTAAAATAAGATTATGGTCAGTTATATTATTTTGATGTTGATGAAAATTGCAGGAACATAATATGTATGCTAAGTGAGTGTGTTTATACCTTAATATAAATAGTTAATGATTTATCATATGGAATTATTAAAATACAATCGATTTTCCAAACAGCAACCTCTAGATTGTTTGCAAAGTGGAATAAAAACATAGTACTGTACACAAGAGTTAAAAAAATATTAATAGGCCTAACCTTGCATATATATTATTAGAAGGGGAACAAGTAAACTGCGATTCGGAATGCAGCTTGGCGTTACGGAACAGATCACAGAAGTTCTCAAACAGCTCCAGAAGGTCTTCTGAGCTGTTCTCGTAAACCTCTAGCACCTCTGTGGTGAAGATGTTGTACATGACGAAGAATGCGGGGAGGGAATTGGGCTCAGACGCTTTAAGCGTAACCACATCCTCACTTGCATACTTTATCAGCAAGTGACTTTCGTCCAGAAGCTGCATCTTCCACATGCGAAGTGCCTTGAACTGTCACCACAAATTACTCAAGTTAAGACATCTATCTCTAAATAGCAACAGAGACAATGAATCAAAGTTTATTTCCACAGTTACCCCTTTTAATAAGTAGATTTTTTTAACAAGAAGGGCCTATGCTCAGAGGTATATTCTTTATAGCCCTATCTGCTGCCTCAGCCTTCTAAGGTAGTAAAATATAAATTAATTTTATTTTTGATGTTCCGTCATTTTTACCTTTTCAGATATAAATTTAAATTTGATTCCTGACTATTGGAATGTAAGCCATTGTGATATGGATTAATTATTTTAAAAGTCTGAAATTTTAACTCAGGCTGGCCTCGTGGTCTAATAAGTAGTCTGCATTTCTGGCTACTAATTTAGAGGTTCTTTATTTGATTCCTGGCAGTACCATAGGCATTTTTTCTGCAAGAGAATTGTTCCTATGGTTGCAATGATCTGGTTAGTTAGGCTGTCAGATTTAATACTTCTACTGGCACCACATAATCATCATCATTATCATCCCATCATCTCACCAGGATGATGTAACCGCACCTACATGGCAGCCCAACCTCAGAACACAGTTACGTATCTGCCACTGACAGTAGAAGACCAGGACAGAAATATCTCACTGACAAACCCTGGTAGCATATGCTAAAATATTTTATTGTTTTTTAAAATCTTAGCTCAGTCGCTAATGTGTCTGCGTGCTGAGCTAAGGGTCCTGGCTTCACTTCCTAGCACAACCAAATAATTTATCATTGGTGAAATGTGTGTTTCTTCTTCACAGTGATGAATTAACAGTCGAGGGCTGGATGTTGTGTCTATTCTAGATCTAAGTTAGTTTGTAAGTCGTGTTCTGATTTAATCAAATGGTTCAGAAAGTGCACATTAAATAGGGCCTAACTTACCTGAAATAATAATAAAAAAAATATTTCAATATGTTAATCAATATAAAATACAATTTTGTGATGAAAAATGTATTTTGATTAAGAAATAAATAGCCAAAATAATTTAAATAGGCTAAATAGGCTTGCAGCTTGTTCAAAGATACCGTACCTAAATTTACTCTTTGCAACTGGATCTAGGGCCTACTAAACTATGTGTGTGATTTGCCTATAAAAATTGATGGTGTTAAAGAACTATTACGAATCAACTAACACTTCGAGCTTATGACCTGAACAGGTATTAAGACACAGTGTTAAAAAAAATTGCTACAGTGGTCAAATGGTCAAGGCATCACTCTCACAATAGACTAGACTGCCGAAGACAGGGAGATCAAGGTTCAAATCTTGGTCGAGTGTACTGAGGGTGGTTTGTCCTAAATAGTTTTCCACTCTCCCTCCATGAGAATGTATATGTACACTTTCTCTAAATTCAACCTTCCTTCTCCCTAATAATTTATCATAATTAATAGGTATGTGTATAACCCGAACGGGCCTAAGATGTGGGGTAATTTTTTAAAAATTAACTCACAGTGGTGGCTAGGTGAGAGTCAAACTATACTTGGTTCCCGTCAACAGGGAGATCAAGGTTTAAATCCTTGTTGGATCTACTGGTGTGTAATTTTTCAGCCTAATTTTCACTGAAAGGGTCTTATCAGACAGCGAGACACGTTACCAGATCATCTTTCACATCTTTAACTTCGAAAGAAAAAAGAGGGAAGAAAATAAAGAGAACCCCTTATAAATAGTTTCTCCAAACATTAGATGTTAATAAATTGTTGGGGAGAGTTGTTAGATCATGCTTGCCTCTTAATATTCTCTGGTAATGATGATGTTTGGACACCAAAGGGGTCGCCTCCCAACACCTTTTTTTAAAAATTCAGAGTCAATGATTGCAAGGAACAGTTATTGTTTGGTAGAATTTTGACTAACTTACGGTAGTTTTAAGCCAATATGTTGACACAAAATTCTTGAATAATGTACTGCGGTGTTCCTTAAAAAGAGTATGCCTATTGTAGTTCTACCAATGATATCACGCAGGATGTAATGGGAGAAAAAAGTGTACCATACAAGTTCAACGAGTCAGCCAATCTGACTTTTCTTGTATAGATTTGTAGTTGTGAAACTCTACCGGTAAAGTAGGACTAAAGAAGGAGAAATGGGTATACTCAGTGCAATAAACCTAGTTTCAAAAACCAATCAAATTATTTTGAGACGCATAACTTACCTATTTTTTTAACTAGCTTAAAGTAAATAATATTTTGGAAAACTTCATGTGACCTACCTGATCAAAGTATTTATAAAACATTCGAATGTAATACGGATCACTCTTTCTTTTTGATATGCGATGGGCTCTCCTGTAAAGAAAAACTAACAATCTATGTTTTAGCGAATTTATAGTCATCTCCCTGAAAGCTCGGTAGAGTTGATTGCCCATATTTCCTTGTGTGAAGGCTAAGCTCAGCTCATATTCATCATCTTCATAACAGAAGCGACCAATTGTCCTTACATTAATAAACACTCCCTCGACTAACTGAAAAATGTGTATAGTTTGGTGCTGAACAGAAAGTACAGCTAAAGTGTCCTTGTACAAATACAGGCCTTGATTATGTGATAAGAATATTTTGTCCACTTTGAAATATCTTGTGTTGCATAAAATGCCATTTTGTAAATCAACCAAATGAAGTGAGTAATCTTCGAGAGGTGACCTGGGATTTGGTGTCACAGCCTCATTGTTTGTGTAAATCTCATGGAAGCGTGGACGCAGTTCTTCTG
The DNA here is from genome assembly GCA_902151455.1 of Timema bartmani. Taxonomy (NCBI): domain Eukaryota; kingdom Metazoa; phylum Arthropoda; class Insecta; order Phasmatodea; family Timematidae; genus Timema; species Timema bartmani. Next base: position 124,726 of record CABFWB010001050.1, on the reverse strand, counting down.
GAATATAAGTTGCAGATCCAACAATGACATATCGCCCATCATCGGTGAATAAACTACATTCTCTGTTAAGCTGTTCCCCACTCTGTGCAACATTGACAGTATATTTGAGTTTAAAAAATCGCTCAAATACCTTATTACGAATGTGATCGCTTTTATCATTATTTTCGTTGCCAATATATTCACCATTACAGCCATTTACAAGGTCTGCAGCAGCAAAACACCCACGATAAGAGTAGACCTCTAGAGAAGTTTGATCAGCAGAAAATGCAATAAAATGTTTCCCATCTGGACTAAACTTTCGAAGAAAACAAGGAGGTTTTTCTACATTCACGATAGTAAAGTTTGGAAAAATATTTTGATGGAATTCGCGAGCAGTATGGAATTGTGTGCCGGGTCTTCTACAGCCAAAAGTTTCTCTTCTAATTAAACGCGTAATTATATGTTGTGGGGGTATCTTTCGGGGTTTAATGGTATATTTGAAACGGCTGTTCGTTTCATTCACTTCCATTCTCCATTTACACACATTCAGCAGATAGCTTTACAGTTACCATCACGATCATTCAATCAACTTACATAACCATAAAAATGACATATTTCAGTGGCCAGAAGAACGCCACATCCAGAATAACCCAACCGATTTTAGCCAACATTTGAAAGTTAAATATAGCTATTTGACTATTTAGTTCTAATTTAGATCATAGAGCGAGCCATATGTTAAAAAGGCCGATATATATATATTTTTTAACAAATTAATGATTTATTGCTTTATCAAGACTTTCTGGCCCTAAACAAAAATATTTTATAATATGAACCGTATATTTTTTATGGATCAAATTAAATAGTTGCACTAACTACCGCCAAGCATTACATATAATAAAAATAGTAGTTAGTTATGTACACCTAAAAGGTTTTCTTTAGACTAATTACGAAACCACAGTTGCGTTACATTAATACTTAAAGTCAGCATATATGTATATTTTTAATAAAAATACGTTTCCACACACTTTAGCTTAAAGTGTTCTCCTTCTTTCACCCCCTACCTCAAAGGAAAGCTTATTTGTATTAAATAGATTTTGTATTTTTCAAATTAAATATATTAAAAAATATAAAGCACATCTACAAACACTGATTAATAGTAATTTAATTTTTTTTCCAACATGAAAAGTCTTCTGTGAAGTTAAAATAATTATGTTGTAATACCATGTATTTTTCATTTTATAAACGAACCTTGTGGGAAGAATCTTACGCTTAATGCGGATGCTATCACTAACATTAGGGAGCAGACTTATTAAGTATTTGGTCTTGTTCTAACCAAATATCACACTATTAAATTATCCTAGCTTTCTGGCCTGTTTGCTGTTTCTATTTACAAATCTAAGCACAAATTAGTTAGTCTGTTAAATTATTACATTATTAATGAGATAAACACACTATATTGCCAATAAAAAGCTACAGATACAGTTTTCTCGTTATCATTAGTCTTTTGTCAGTGTTCAAGTGAACCGCGCCCAAAGGCTTTTCTCCAATAGGGTAACGATGTGTGACATCATATAAGTTTTGTCCGACGGAAGACGGAGCGATAAAGTCAGTCCGAAATGGATTAATAGAGATAAGATTAACATACACATTTGTATCATTTACCTACTCTCAATTACAAGAATTTAACGGGCTTACGTTTGCCACCTGTCACTAGTGTTAAACATGTCGGGATTCGATGAAAACCCTTTTGGGGAGCCAACTGTGGATAATCCTTTTGCGGTAAGGTTATTTTCTATCCAAAAATCAAATGTAAAGTGCTTACTGTCTTTGTTAATAATTATTCAGTTTCATATGACTTATCAATTACATGATTATGTTTGACCCTTTGTTAAATCATTTTATACTTTTTTGCAAACCTTGTTTATAGTTCTTGTAACTAATAAATCTTGCAGGACCCAGCTGTTCAACAAGTCACAGCGAATACTAATAATGTCCAAAGGGGATTGGAAGACTACAACCCTTTTGCTGATCAGGCAGATCAACGACCAACTGCGGTAATTATTATCACTCAGGACTTCAATATATATTATCTAATTTCATAAATGGAATCTTACTGTTAAGTACAGGATATGTTATTATTGAGTTGTAATATTAAATTTTCTCTAAATAAATTTAGGCTCCACTCCAGTGCTCCAAGGTGATATTTATTTTCAATAGAATCCCGATTATCTGGACTAATAAGAATAGCTAGGTTAGTTCGTAAAATCGAAAATCTAGATAATTTATCTTATAGGGGAAAAAAAAAGATTTCACACTAGGTCACGGACAAGAAAGAAACAGATTCTCAACCTTAGGGGGGGTTTCGCTGCACTCTTTTTGCCAGCTTGAGTCCTTCAACACTGGGCTTCGCTACTGTCACTGCTGGGTGATGATAGGACAAATAGTAGCGACCCTAGTGTTGAAGGATTCAAGCTGCCAAAAGGAGCGCAACCATTTTAACCTTGAGGTTTAGTGTCTGGGTATATTATTTGTCTGTGCACTAGGCCTATTATATTCATAGGAATAGTCTAATAAAATGTAGGACTAAAATTAAAAGCATATGGTATATAGACCTACTTATATAATTCACAACATAATATATGTAGGCATCCCTAGAATACATAATAAAACTATATGTATGCATACATATGCATTTTTTATACAACACAACATAGAAATAAATCTTCAAGTTCAGTAACTTCATTCCATCTTCACTGTCGAAAGTGCAGGTAAATTAGGATTCAGAGTTATTTATAATGTCCGATAGTAGTGAAGTACCAACTCCATTCTTGTCAGCTAACGCACAACCTAATTTATCATTTTTCAAACACTCAATAATTTTTACTTTTGTCTCGAGTGAGAACACAACTCTTCGTTTCAGCATTCATGCAATGTAACCTATCAACATAAACAAAACAACATCAAAAGAGTGAATAAAAAACACGGTTGCACAGTTTTATGACTGGCGATGGGCGGATCTCGATAAACAAGATGACGGATAAATACCTTCCCCTTCCGACTTTTGAAGTGATACACAATGCAGACTTCCTCTCTTGACCACTCATTTTATATGGTTGTGGCTCATTTCCTATACGGACTGTGTGTCTTATCATGATAGGAATGGGTCGGCCCACTGTATACTTATAAACTCTAAATTTAACAAAAACTGCTGCTGTGATAAAAATCCGGACAGCCATTGTCCTGATAATCGAGGCTCTACTGTAACGCATAAAAGGGAATAGTACTAGTAGTCTTACCCATCATTTAGAGCTGTGATATTCAGCATTTTTTGTTCGCATACCCCAAGATATAATTTATCTTCGACTTTATACCTCCGTATAATGCAAGCTATAAATATTCTACGATGAACATTTAAAATAAATTAATCAAATTACATCCATAATAATGTACTAATAATAAGTTTTAAATTATATATATGTATATGCCAACGCGTGTGTAGGCTAAATATCTTTTTTTACCTTCTCGCAACCTCTCAGGTAGAAAAAGTATTCTGATTGTAAAGAAAAAATTTAGACCCTTATTTGATGTTTTGATGGACATCAACATTTCATGACTCCCTGAACTCGAAAAAGGGTTTTTATCTCTGCTGTCTGTCTCTTACCGGGCCTAGAACAGAAAACTCTTTACCAATAAGGCTAAAACTTGGTTCCTAAGGTTTTCATAAGCTTCCCCCTAACATTGCAAACAAAATGGCAAATCTTATTTTCCCATGAAAATGACTTTAAGGGTACTGTACATAAGTAAGTGTAAATCTCCAAATTTTGATAAGGAATATCTTCGCAACGATTTGAGATACAAAATTACTTATCTTTGAAAAGTTGTAGTCTGACTCTTAAAACTTAAAACTTTTATTTGAAGTAGCCTATATTTTATAAAACAAACAGTTTCAACCTGTAACCAAGTATATTTTTTAAAGAGTGGTCTGAGAAATTGAAAGTTGATAGATCTCTGGAAGACTGAAATGCTCCTCTTTTCTCAATGTTTCTGCAAGAGTATATTAAGTTTTTCATTTATGCTCTATGGTTAAATATGACTCTCTTTTTTACATTATGTTTCTGCAACAATATCTATTATTTTGTTTCACATGAGTTATTTGAGAGAGTCTTTGTGGTAACTGTACCATCTCTCTAATTTTACATACCCCTTAATATGTCTTTGCATACCCCAAGGTGAATGAATACCTTTGATATTAAGCATATAAGCATATTTTTTAAACAAAATATTACTATTTTATGATTTTATAAAAAATATATATAAGTAAATAAGAAAAATCAAATTACAACAATTTAACAAAATTATTTAAAACTCCTAATAAAATGGACATTGGTTTGCCATATTGTTTAAAATTGCCTGAAATTCGCCAATCTAAGTTCGAAAACAAGTGGCACACCTGAAATAATATCCTAAACTAAACTTTTTCATTTTTATGAAGCTCAAAAACTCTACAACTACCACATTTATATATATTTTTGTAATTAACACAGTGCTTGAAAATTGATTAGCCTTGTTCTTTTATCCTATTGCAAAACATTATGAACATCCTCTAATGATATGACACAGCATAACCTATCACACATCCATTAGGCCTGCTGTGTAACTGAATCTACTAATGTATTGGTATAAATAGACCGTGTCATTTTTAAAACAAACATCTATTTATCACAAATCCTACTCTGCTAACTTACCTTACCTACTATTCACGAATAAATTAAAATTTCTATTAATATTGATAAAATGAAAATAAACAAGTTGTCTTTGATAGCCTTGAGGTAAAGTGCTTACCTCAAGACCTGATGTTTGTGGCTTCAAAACCAGCCGAGGCAGTCAGATTTTTTTTAGCAACAAAAATCCTGGGGATAGTACACACAATATCACACATTTTAGGTACTTTTTTTCCAAACAAAATAGTCCTATTTTATCATATATTTTACTTAGTGAAAAATGATGGTTCATTGATTAAAAAAAGAGAAATAAAATCATCTTCCCATTTAAGATGGCCTTTAGCCCCTAAAACTATATTCCTTAGAATAAAATATTTAAAGACACGCAATAATTGTTAACAACAACCACATTTCACCTTTTTCCTTAGCAAACCTAACATTTTCAAATGCACAGTCTCTTTCATATCTTAAAAAAAAAAAAATCTTGAACATTTAATGATTTGGCACAAAGTAAATTCACGTAAATGTCTATTACAATTGAACCGAGTAAACAAACCGCCACACCCAAAAGAAAAATGACGTAGGCCTAGTAAATTTAACAACCTGAATTCATTTTTTTTACATCCATTACTGTTTCCAGCCTGTGGCCTGGGTCAATATTTTATTCGAAAGTCATATTTTTCCAATAGCGGCTTGCTAGGCTTGTCGTAGCTTCATTTGCCTTATAATCTAACTTGAGACTTGGACAGGCACCACATCCATGCAAGTCAACACAAAGTTAGTCAATATTACATTTCACTTGTAATTGTAATGAGTTTTGGTTTTAATTGTATAGTGATTATTCTAAACTATTAAACTTTATAAATCATTGTATTATTTGATTTGCCGGCTACTTTAGTGTGTAATAATAGCAATGAAATATATAAATATTGGGATATAACAAAGAAAAAGTGTTTTATATTAGCAATATTGTATGTTCTGTTCCCAAAATCTATGAAAAAAAACTTTCTTCAGAGAGGAAGTAAATCGGTCGATCCCATGTCAATTGTGGCTCTTCTGCGTTTGCTCGTAAAATTCACTGTTTTTCCTGGGGAAAATGTTAGGGGTTAGCATCAACAAGCACATCTGGCTGTAAAACATCGACCAAAACATGTAGGGCAGGTTCTTGCATGAGCAGGATAAGATGTTGAAAAAAGAAAGAAAAAAATTGATCAAATAAACAATTTAAAATTTCACGTGATAATATTTTGGCGACATAATTATTGACATTATGCAGAAACTTATGAACCACATACAACAATACTGTGATTTTGGCGAGTTTTGTTTTAATTGTAAGCCTTTATGTAAATTATATAGAAACTTTATAAATACCTACTGGTATTAGTATTATTTGATTAACTCCGTCCTAAGCATGTAGTAATGTAGTAAATATATATATATATATATTGATGCATTTAGTTGATTCCCCTCTGGAATTCCTAAATTTTCCTAGTTCAAATGTAATATCACTATATTCCCTAACTTTTTAAGAGCGTACAACTGAGAGAGCATACTGATGCCCTTGTCAATCAAACATACCTTTTAAATGCACAAATGAAATATCTAGTAGCTAATGTTTGAGAATGTAATACAATTTTTAAATGGGCCATGATATGGCATATTTTGGGAACTATGGATTGTTTTATATGTATATATATATTTCTCCTCTTGTATGCAGGTGCGAGGAGCAGCCAACCCCCCTCAATACCAAACCACACCCTCGGCTCAACCAGCGATAATGCAGCCCACTCAGGAAATACCTCCACCAGTGTACGCTAAAAGTGGACAACAACAAGCTCCGACACAGCAGATTAGCACAGCAGAGTTTCAGGTGAGCTGACCTTATTAACAGGTTATACACATAGGCCAACCTAAGAAATTCCACACCAAAAAAAACTGATAAACTATAGGGATATTGGTTAATTTGGGACGTTTAACTGCATGCTTTGTATCAAATTAGTTTTATCACAAGGGCCACATTGAACACTAAAAATACTGATGAACTACATTTCAAAATTAAATCTGTACGGTCATCATAACTCTTGCCGTGGCACGGGCGTTGAAAAATCTTTAGTCTGGCCAAACGTTCCTATGTGCGGGTGTGATTCGATCCCTGCAATAACTTATTGTGTGGTAATACCGTCTATCAATGAATCACGGTACTTTCCTCACTAAAAGCATAAATAATAGCTTTGGCTATTTGATTCTTAAATATGCAATCCCGTACAATTATAATAATTGTACAAGTGGCAGCAATAAGCCAACTACCGACTCGAAGATGGCTGCGTTATCTGATAGCTCGCGATATTAATAAAATCACACACTTGTAGCCGACGATTTCCGCACGTCCATCATAGACTCTGCCTTAAAAATATGAGTGAAGAATGACCCTGGGTACGGGACGATTCCTGGATAGCTCAGTGGTTAGAGCATTGGTGTACTAAGCCAAAGTTCCCGGGTTCAATTCCCGTGCCCAGGTGTCACTTTTCAATTTTCAGAACTTTTAGCCAGTCCGAATACTTCCTATTGAAGCTGATGGATGAAGCTACCATTTCAATACTATAATATGACCATATATATATATATACACATACACATATACATGCACATACACACACACACACACACACACACACACACACACCAGGAAATGGTTTAAGTAATAGGGAGTTCCAGCTTTATATGCAACAATGGTGTTAATGTCTGTATTTAAATCTTCTGCCCACATCATTTTTATCTTGTTGGATTTTGGTTTAATTTCATATGGGAAAACAAGTGTTAACATATAAATGTGCAGCTGAACATTGCACATGTTTGGTGATCAAATTCAACCATTTTTGGGGATTTATCCATGTTGAAGAAAGGGTATGGATTTGGTACACCAGCCTCACATGTCAGAATTCTCAAAATTATGCCCAAATTGCCTAATTTCACATTCCAAAATGTTGTACTTTCCTTACGTTTATAACAAAGAAGAATCAAGTCTCACTGTAAGTTTATTTTTTTTATAAGGTCCACAGGTCGCACAAAACCATGGGCCACGAGTTTAACATGCCTGCTTTAAATAGTAGCTTTTGGTATAAAAGAAATAATCTAAATGAACTAAGAGAGATACTTTGAACATGTTATCTCCCCCAACCCTCCCTCTTCTTGTAATATTGTGTTACATATCTATTTCATACATTTCTCCATCAAGTTCAAAATAACTTTGTTTGAAAACAAATTAAACAACCTTACATAAATCAATTTTATGAAAAACCCCACTTCAGCTGCTGCGGTCTACAAGGCCTCGTCACACTCCTCGTTTCTCAATGTTTCTGTAACAGTGTATATCATTTTTCCATTGGTTTTTTGCAACAATGTATATTATTTATTTTCACATATCTTACGAGCTTTAAGTAAATAATCTTCATTTTTAGGTAATGGATTGAGAAAATATGTGCGTTTCATGTACAATTAATGTTTAGTAAATTTATTTGATTTTATCATTGGTTTAAATTGAACCATGGATTTAATGTCTAAATTAAAATTATGTTTAGAGTGGTTAAAATGGTTTTTTTAGAGATTTTTAACCTCTTTAAATTATATCAATTTCCTCCAATGAATCATTTGGCTATATTTTCTTCTGTGAATTAAATCTAACTTAATTTGAACTATTGTTTACAAAGAAATGTTCATCTTTTTGGTTTTATCTTAAATTCTAATCAGATAAAGATAATTGGATCAATTCATCATTTGCTAACTAGAACTATAATGATAAACACATTTCATAAATAATTAAATCGATAATTTTCGCTAACCTGCTTCAGTGGTCACACTGTCTAAAGCATCACATTCACAATAAGCGGGATTGCTGGTAATGGCGAGACCGGGATTTGAATCCTGGTTGGGTGCATTGAGGGTGTTTTTTTTTTCTTTCTAAATGGCTTCCCACTCTACCTCCACACAAATGCAGATACATTTCGTCTGTATTATACTTTTCTTAGGCCTAGAATATTAACATGATTAATATTTATGTGTGTAACCTGAGTGAGTAGTTAGATTTGTTTGATGTATACTTATTTTTTCAATATTTTTTTAACTTAAACCAGAGCATGGATCTTTTTATTTGTATAATTTTTTAGTCTTTACAAGAATGAGTTAATCTGATTAGTTTGTGTGCTATTCCATTTATCATTTTATTACAAATATATTTTGATCAATTTTGTACATCAGCCGCTTACACTATTTACCCATACCCATAGTAACATATGCAGCGGAAATTTGGACTTTGGATAAAAGATAAACAAGGAAAGTGGAGGTCATGAGACATGGGAATGAAGTTTTTGAGGAGCATGCTAGCAGTCAGCAGAAGATATAAGATTAGGAATGAAGATGTAAGGTCTTGAGTTGGGGTACAGGGAGTACATGAGATAGTAGAGGAAGCTAGGATGAGATGGTATGGACACGTAATCAGGATGGAAGGGGAGAAGATTCCAAGAAGATTAATGGATATTAAGTATGTAGGGAAGAGACCACAAGGGAGACCAAGGAAGAGATTGAAGGAGCAGATAGCAGCAAGTGTGCAAGTGAGAGGAGGAGAGTTCATGAGGAAGAATGGTGAAAGGACAGAGGGAAATGGAGGCATTTTACTGAACAGACCTGGCCACAGGCTGGAAACAGTTCATGATGATGTTCACACTATTTTATATTTTGTTTTAACTTTATTTGATTCTGGTCTGTGGGCCAATTGTGGTTTTTGTAATTACTCTGGAGACTTTGCCAAGTAGGCTTTTTCCACTTTTCATTCAGAATTTTTAAAATATAGAAACGTGGCACTTGCCTAAGAAATTGTGTTCAGTATAATTTTCAGAGAAAGTAAGGATAAACTCCTCTAAAAATTATACAGATGCAAGTGCTTATTCAAGCCATATATTTTTCATTACTGGCTTGCTAGGTCTGTCATAGCTTCACATGCCTTATTATCTAACTTAAGACTAGGACAGGCACAACATCCAATCCGCAGCCGTTAATTCATCACTGTGAAAGGGTAAATCCACGTTTCACTAATGATAAATTTTTGGCTACGCCGGTAATTGAACCCGGAACCCCTAGCTCAGTAGACAGACACACTACCGACTGAGTTAAGGTGTTGGATTGATATTGCATCATAGATTGATTTTTTTAGAACTAGCAATGTGTTTTCCCATACTCCGTGTCCTACTACTCTCCCGTCCTACCTTTCAATCCCTATTTAATCCTGAAGAAGGGTGACAAAACATCTTCTCTTCAGGCTGGTACATTTTCTTATAATACATTCCTACCCCAAGTCCTCTATCATGTATTTTTAATATGTCGAGCACACCAAAATAATGAATAAAAAAGGCGCGTGTAGATAACATTGCACCAAAATACTTGATAAAATATGCTATGTACTGTTGGATAATCTCACTAAATTGCTGACAAAAACATACTCTTGTTTTTTAATTATGGTGTTTTATTTCTATCGCAATTCATAAGGAGTTAAAGGTAAGAATACCAAAGTACTTTACATATTTATGTTCAAGTTTTTTTTTTCATGGAATGGACAAGGGGCTTAAAAGAAATGAATACAAATTAGTGGGGAATGTGAAAAACCAACTCCGGTGCACCTGACTTGGATTCAAACCCCAACCTTCATGTTTGTTTTTTACTGTTTTTTTAGCACTGCGCCTAACTACCTGTCCAGGCTATATGCATCCGTATTAGTTATATTAATGAGCTAGGGATGAAGGTTTAATTTGGAGGAATTATACCTACATTTGTGTGGAGGGAGAGTGTAAAACCAAATTAAAAACACCTTCAATACACTCGACTGGGATTCAAACTCCGGTCTCCCTGTCATTGGCAGACTAGTCTATTGTGAGAGTGACAACTTAGACCATGCAGCCATCAAAGCGGGTAACCTTGTTATTAACGACGAACCAGTTCATCGCAACTCTTGATGCCTGAGAATGCTTGCTCCCCACTGACGGGTGTGGGGGGGAATAAGTATTTCAAGATGGATTATTATCAAGTGAATAAAGAAAACATTCATAGACTCTGTAAACTATTTCTTGAAAGGGACAGTTATGTTATTGATTAAAAAAAGGTCCCATTTTTGTGATCTTGATGCTTAAATAATAGCGTATTCTCAAAAAGGTCTGAAAATCCCATACCTATCAACACACTGATAAACTGACCATAAATGCTAACAATACCTGCTTCGGTGGACTCATGGTCTAAGGCGCTACTTTCATAATAGACTGGACTGCAATTGATAGGGAGATCACGGTTTGAATCTCGGTCAGGTGTACTGAGTTTTTTTTACCAAAATGGTTTTCCACTCTCCCTCCACGCAAGTGCAGGTACACTTCTTCTAAATATAACCTTTCTCATCATTAAAACCATTATCATAATTAGTACACAGGGTGTCTACCATCTGGGAAAATCAGGGAAAACTGGAATTAGCTGGGAATTTGAAATGATCAGGGTAAAACGGGAATAAGCAGGGAATTTGGTAAATTACAGAAAAATCTGGGAAAATGTGGTTTTACTCAAAATATGAAATATAATAATCATTAAAACAGTAAATAATAATGTTATTCAAACTAGTTATTTTTGTAGCTATGTAATATATTTTATAATTCCTAATAAACAATGTTAATACAAATTTAAAAAATGTGTTTATTTAAATTTTTAAACTTATTATTATTCATAAAAAAGATTAATAGAAAAATGAGGGGGCAGGTGGGGGAATTAGAAGGATGTGACATACTTTTTAGTCGGGAGTTTTAGAAAAATGATCAGGGAAAATCAGGGAAAAAGTCGGGAATTTCAATGGTCAAGTTGAGTATACACCATGGTACACTAATCATATCACTCAAACAGGTAGTAAGACGTGGTGCTAAATAAATACTAATAACAAATTGAGCGATCTAAGAAAAGAGGTAAATGAAGGTAATTTACTAAACTGACTGACTGGAAACATTTAATGCGATTGTGAAGAAACGGTTTTTCTCAACATTGTTGTTAGTGTAAAGACAGAGAGATGGGCCTAATCAACTATTTTATGAATCAGGACCTTCATTTTACCTTGAATCTATAATATGAATCTTAGAAAACATGGTGAACCCAAGAGGTTTACTTGACTATAGCCTAATTTTCATAGAAAGAATCTTATATGTTAGCTAGAAAAAGTTATTAGATATGCTTTCAAGTATTCAAGTATTGATAGTTCTTATCAATCCCTATAAAATAACACTAAAAATATTTAAATTGTTATCAATATTGATTGCAAAAAAAAAACTTTGTATTTTCTAAAAGGTCTTTTTGCAAGAAATTCAAGGTTTATATTCGATCTTAAGTTTCTGTAGAAAATAAAAATAATAACTAAATGTTTTTGTTATGATGCAGTTACTATAACATTAAAACATTCTGTTAAGTGATAAATTGATGGTCTAGGTTATGGTTAAATTGTCCTATAATTATTGCAGGCTATCTATAAGCATTATAATATTAAATATATTCACATCCATTGTCCATTTCTTGTGTTGTCCCTTTTTTTTTTATATGCCCCTATCTCAGTGTCCTATCATTCTTTACAAATTTCCTTACTCCCCCTTTTGTGTTTTTTGGTTTCCTCTTTTAGGAAGTTGCGTTGCGCGTTTCTCACTCCCTCCTGATGAGTTCCGATAGAATGAAACTTAGATCGGGAGATTGGGTGGTAATGATCGATTTTCTTCAAGTGGCAGCCATTTCCTCTTTGTCGGTGTAAAGTGTGAACTGTGTTCTTCTTTTCATTGTAAAAGCCATATTGTGTTCATTCCTTTTATATGTTTCTAGCCCCCTTTCCTATACCTTCCTCCAAATATAATATAAGCAGTATAAAAGATAGAAAATAAATTTCAATCAAATTTAAAGACTTTTTCTCAATATTATCCTTGGATATACTTAAGAATTTGAGGATTCTAAGTTCCCATCCCTAGACACAGCAAGCTCTATAATCCTCACCTATAGAAAAATAAAAACAAGAAATTATTGGTTTGCACACCTGATTCAAAGTTAACAAACCGACTGAACACATTTGTTATATTCGCTATCAATTATACTTTGTTGAAGTAATCAACATGATAACCCACTTTCATGGTCGAATGGTCTGAGGTGCCATTCTTGCAATAGACTGGACTGTCAATGACGGGGAGATTAGGGCTCAAATCCCGGTCTGGTGTACTGAGGTGTCATTGTCCCCCCCCCCTCCCTCCTTACACCCAATTGGTAGTCCACGCTCACTCCACACATGTGGTTACACTTCCTACTCTAAATTCAACCTTTCTCATCCCTAACACATTAGTGTTATTAGTACATATGCATATAGCCCAAACAGGTAATAAGACCTGATGCTAAAAACGAATTAACACAATAAAATCTATTTTTTATTAATACATTTGAAATATTATTTATTTATAAACGAATAAGTGAGTCTAAAGGCTATTTATGTCTCTTTTTGTAGATTAACATTTCATCTCTTGAGGAATTGCACGTCTGTAATGGTTCATAATCAGATTGTCAATTATGTATTTATAAATTTTAATCTTCACTCTCTAGATTTTGATAATGTCCTTACTTAGGCATGTTTCTGGGGTTGATTTATTTAGGGATAGCTAATATTAAAAGTTATTTTTTCATCCATTTGTAATTGAATAAAGAACACGATGAGTAGGTCTATCACACACTTGGGAAACACAATAAATGCTGCAGTAATAAAATAATGGCAACACAGGAGTGAAATTTATAATCCAAAAACATGACAAACATACAACTTATAAAATTATGTAAGATGCAGGTGTCTTTGAAAAAAATTAATTCCAAATTTGAAAAGTAAAGATATTGATTTTCCAAAGAAAATTCTAGTTAGTCTAATTGAATATAGTCAATTTTTTAAAATAATATTTCATCAGTAAGAACATGATAATGAGTGCAAAGTTTTGTTTCAGCGTCGACAGGAGGAGCTAGAAAAGAAAGCTCAAGAGCTGGCCCGAAGGGAAGAGGAACTAAGGAATGCACCATATAATGGTAACACCATAACAACTTAATTTTATGTGTTTGTTTTGTTTTGTCAATTTTCTCTTGAATATATTTTTAAAGTGGAGATGTTGAACTCAGTGCCTAGAAACCCTATAGTCTTACTGATATTGAAATTAATCAGGAATTTATCTTAATATCACAATTTTCGATACCTTTATTATTTATTAGCTCTCAAATCATAGCGAGTTAAATGAACACAATATGAAAAGTAGACGAGATGTTTAGAAGCACGCTATAACTGTTGTCCCAAGTGCCAGTAACTATTTAGTTTTATCTTCTCGAGACATCAATATCACATGTCATTGAGCATGGTAGGGGTTTTTAAAATAAAACAAAAAATATGTGCCAATGATTTGTACAAGGTTCATTTTGATAATGTTGTATCAACAAGCTACTTACAGATAGTTGTGCAAACGTGCAAGACACACAGTACACTCCCCGATAGAACTTTGCTCAAGAGCTGTCTTTTATTGTCTTCGGATGTGTAATTAACAGATATTTGTAAGAAAAGGAACTGGAAACAAAATGACAAACCTTTTTTCTTGTTGTGTCTGCAATAAAGATACATATGTTTCCTTTACCGTAGAACTTATATTTTTATTTTTGTAAGACTTTTAAATTGTAATTTTTTTGACTTAACGTAGCATATAGCCATGTTAAATATTATAACCAAGATCCTTTGCTTTAGGATGTACTTTTGGATAGATAGTCAAATGGGGTCTTTGCAACCGTTGATAAATAGTTTAAAACAAAATTCTTTGAAAAATGGATCATCCCTTGACTATTGGTAGATTTTCTCATAGTTAATGATAAAAATATATCAGACAAATTATAAACTAAATAACATTTACTTTCTTCAAAGTGCATGCGAACATAAACTGCACTGTAATTAAATAAGGAACAAATGAAGTACTCAAACTAGTTGATATGTTTTTGTTTTCTCTTATAAAGTATTGTAATCATGAAATTTTTTTTAAAAAAATTGCATCTTGACATAATGCTTTGATGCATTTCACATTCCCCTGTCTTATAAAATTTGGGTCTTGCAAGTTTGTCTGTATTTACAGCTGAAAAATTTGATAGATTTAATTTAATTTAGATGATATATGATCTATTAAGGATAGTTTACTTAAAACTGATTTTTGAAAATTCAAATTTTTTGCAAAATGGGTATTTGTAAAATATTTTATGTGATAAATAAAGATGTATTACAATTTTCCCAAAAAAATAAAATTAGTATAGGTTTTCTGAAGACTGATTTTTGAAAAGTTTGAAATATTTTTTAAATGGCTAGAACACTTTAGTTTCACTGAAGCGTTTCTCATATGATTATTAAAATAATATATTCAGGAAAAGATATTTAACTCTAGTTAACACAGATTTAAAAATAATATTCCCTAATTACAAGACTAAAAGAGAAAGTGTGCAAGATTGTGTTGTATTATTAAATCATCATCATCATCATCAACAACACCACCTGTTTCCAGCCTGTGGCCGGGTCATTTTGGTACAATGCCTCCTTCTTGTATCCTTACACCATTTTTCATCCTTTAATTGCTTCTCCTCTCACTTGCACACTTTATTTTATCTGATCCTCCCATCTCTTGCGGCCTTTTTCCTACACACTTTATTTTCATAATTTTCGTTGGCATCCTCATTACATGCCCGTACCATCTCCGTCTTGCTTCCTCTACTATCTCATGTACGCCCTGTCCTGTTTCTCCTTGTGACAGCTAAAATGCTCCTCGCATGGCCTCCACTCTCATATTCATAGTTATCCTAGCTATTCCTCACTATTATTAAATCATGGGTTATACTCATTTAAAATATCACATATGGTTTGTTAAAACAGGATTTGAATAATAATTCGACATTGGTTGGTTCAAAAAATTGGATAATTCAAACCCACCATGTTTACTCATGAAATTCCTGTTTAAATCTATGGTAAAAAAATAACATTTAATTAGAATTTTTGGAGGAAATATTTGGATAGTTCGAAGTCCATGCATTGTTAATTTTTTTTAGTTTGTACTCATTTAAAATCTAACTTAACAATCTCTCTTAAATCTCCCTTTCATACCAATAATGTCAAATAAAGTTGAGTTATTGGTGCATTGTAAAAGAGAAAGTGGTGAATTCTGCACCAGCGGCGAGAGTATATCCTAGAATAGGAGATGTGTTGGCTTGACTTTTATCACTTTTCTATGACAATGTACTCATGTGACACCCAACATGAAAGGGGTGGACTTTCATTTTGCACTTTACATGTCATTTGGTGTTTAAAATTTTTCAAGTTTTTTATCTTGTGTCTAAATCTTTCTTATTTTTTCATGCATGTAAGCTATATATTGTATGTTTTATATAGTATATATAAAATGTGTGTATTTCATATGTAACATATTTTGAGGTTATTGATTGATTGTGTACCAACTGTTTAGATGCTCGTAAAAATGGTTGGTTTGAATTTTGGATATTTCAAAAAAAAAAATTAGATATCCCTTGGACTTTAAATTAGTTTTACTGTAATACCTTTTTTATTTTTTTTTTCAGAAGAAATAAACTGTATTGCAAAAGATATTCATACATTATATTTTTATTATTCTACCAATAAAAGTTTGTGGTTTATATTTCATAATAGAAAAGTCTGTTTATCACAAATCATGTGCACATGCCATAATTTAAAAGTAGGGATGGAACCTAAAATCCTTCAAACCCGTAAATCCTTGAGGATATTTTAGATTTCAAGACAATATCAAATTTGGGACTCAAATCCTTAGAAAATAAATTTTTTCAGGTGAAATTAATTGATAGTTCAGAACCAACTATAATTATATGATGAACTTAACAACCAGGCCCCAGACCAGTAATTTAACACTTAACTAAATTTATGAATGTTATAGTGAATTGATTATAGGAAATAATGTTAACATTTAGTTTCTATTTAATCTTATGTTAATCTTTTTTTACATGATTTGGATCCGAGATTCAAAAGTAAATTGGAGATTCGGGTCCATAAAATAGTGGATTCGACCCAACTCTAGTTAAAAGTATTGGAAATTTTAACTACTCTTTCAATCCTGTAAGTTTCACAATTGATGGGCATTATCTTTGGTGCGAATGTAGCTATGCCCTGGGGTACATCACTAACTTAGAGCTTATATCGTTGGATAGTAACACCTGTACACGAGAATTGAACCCTAGTCCTTTGGCTAAGTTTCAGTTATAGTATAAATGTTATTGATTTTTTTTTTAACATGATGGTTGCAGGCAAAGAAAACTTTGTAAAAATGGGGGAGTTTTAATCAAATAGGGTAACATCACAGAACTTAAAATACTAGGTTAAAAAAAATTAAAATTAATTTCCTATCTGAACATATAGTAAGGCGTGGAAGATAGGAAAAAATCCTTATCTGACCGGGATAAGAAAGATTGTTGTAAAGTCTGTTCAGCGTCGGAATTGTTTTCTGAAAGGCCTTTTTCCCTACCAGAAATCTATTATATAGTAGGATATAGGTAGGAAAAAAGACCTTTCAGAGAGTAATTCCTACCGTGAATGGAGTTTACAATATTGTTTTAATACCACATTTATACAATGTCAAAACAATACAGGGAAAAAATTAATCTTGATGTTTAGTAGCTCTGGTATAATATTTAAAAACTGTGATCATTGTAACATAAAAACTTTCATTCATCAAAGAAAATTGGAAAAATGCCAAGTAGGGAAAAATTAGAATACATTATCTGGAAAAACTGGAAAAGTCAAGGAATTTTATAGTAAAAGATTTGTAGCCATTCTGTTAAAGGTATTTTTTTAATTCAAGTAAGACGTAGTAGGCTAATTCAATGTGGACAATTTGTTTTTCAGCCAGAAGAAACAACTGGCCTCCACTCCCTGAAAAATGCTGTTTCCAGCCGTGTTTTTACCAAGACATAAATGTCGACATTCCACTGGAGTTCCAAAGAATTGTCCGCATGCTCTATTACCTCTGGATGTGTGAGTTTAAACGATTCATTCCTACATCAATGAGACGATTTTTATAAAAGCTACTTTGAAATCAAAGGCACACATTTTATCAGTCCTGATCATTAATTTGATTGAAAATAGAAATGTTCACAGCATTATTCATTTTAAATATATGTAGTTTTGTTGTAAACATAGTTTAATTGGAGGTGTGTTTGCGCATGCACACACACACACACACACACACACACACACACACACACACTTTCTCTTTATCTCCACTTATTTCTCTTTTTCTCTCCCCTTCTATCTCTCTCTCTTTCATTTTATCTCTTTTCCTCTCTTTTTTTCACTTTTTTATCTTTCCTCTCTCTCTTTTCACTTTCTTTATCTCTTTTCCTCTCTCCTTTTCACTTTCTTTATCTCTTTTCCTCTCTCCTTTTCACTTTCTTTATCTCTTTTCCTCTCTCCTTTTCACTTTCTTTCTCTCTCTTTCTCTCTATCTCTCTATTTTTCTCCCACTTTATTTTTATCTATCTCTCTTTTTATCTCTTTCCCCCCCAACCCCTATTGTCACCCTTGCTTCCTCTACTATCTCATGTACTCCAACATCCTATATTACATGCCCATACCATCTCTGTCTTGCTTACTAGAAAGCATAACAGATACTTTAAATTTGGGTGTGCATGAATTATATTATTTCTTTAATAGTTTCCTCTTCCCATCCAAAACTGAAAGTCCATTAAAATATTTGATTTGAGTTTTCCAAATCTTGAAATTCTTAGTGCATAGACTCTAAATACTAATTACTGATCTGTGGTTGGTTTCAGTCCATGGATGTGTGATGATCCTTAACATTTTGGGCGGAATGGCACTAATGATTCACCAGGGTGATTTCACAACGTTTGGTCTGGCGATACTTTACCTCATTTTGTTCACGCCTTTCTCCTTCCTTTGCTGGTACAGACCAGCTTACAAGGCATTCAGGTAACATTATCTTTATATAACAAACTAGATATACATTTAGTATCAGTGCTGACAACCAAATTTAAGAACAAATGATCAAGAGGTTTATTCACATGAATTTAAATGTGTAGCATATCTTAAATCAGTGATTTAATTTGTGTTCTGTCATTTTTTTAAATTGACCTTTTGTTAATTTAATTAAATTAAGTTCCCCATTTAATATATAGTGGCGCTTCATGCCAATGCCAAACCCCCCCAAGTTCTAGGAACACCCTTTGTCTGTCCGCCACGGCTTATTCACTATATTCACAGAAACCTTTAAATTAAAAGAAAAAGTTCTGATAAAATTTCATTATTACCTTATTTATTCAAGAACTTAGATTACTACATGTAAAAAATGTTAAATAAATGTTTAACCCATTTCGATGGCTGCGTGGTCTAAGACAGTGGTTCCCAAACCCATAGCCGTGAACCAATTGAGGGTCGTGAGAAAGTTTCAAGAAAAAAAGAAATTTGTCAAAAATGATAAAATATTGCAATTACAAATTAATTGGAAAACTCTGGCATTATGAAGTGCTATTGAAATACTGACAATAGCAAAATAGTGCAAAAAAAAGCATTTATTACACTTGACACATATTTGAGTCAGTCACGTACATTATTACTCCAAAGCGCCCAATGTGGTGTCTTGAAATACCAAGACTACAGTACGGTTACCAGTGATTTCCACTACCCGCTTCTCCATGCCTCCGTCCCTTTCGCTTACACTTTGTATGGCATGTTGTGTCCCTTCACAATACAGAAAGAGACAAGAAATAAAAGTGCAGGACTCAACTGTCTCTTTCATGAGTGCAATGACATTGAAAAGCTATTTTCCACGAATATGGAGATCGTTCAGCACCGATGTTGACACACCTGAGGATTTAGGGGTTTATTTGACATTAAGGTTATTGATTACTGAAATAAAGTAAATTTTGGGAATATCTTACTGTTTTATATTTGTACTTATTTATTAAACCAATTCAGAAGATGTATAGCAATTAAGTAACTTACTGTGACAAGACACCAAACAAGAGAATTCTCCTTAGGTGCAGAAAACCTCTATTATGTAAGTGAATGAAGGAAGGTGATCTGTTATATCTTTGTTTCATTAGTTAACTTTATTTAAGAAGGAGTGTCGAAGAGTTAGCTATCGACTGAAGATAATTTAATAAACACTATGAAATCTTTTCATTCTTTGAGGTATCATGTTATACAAATTTGGAAGAAGGTACAGGAAAGGGGGATGGAAAACAAATAAAAGGAACAAACACAAAATGGATTTTAAAACACAGTACATACTTTACATTGCTGCCATTAACGCTCTATCCAGTGGCAGCAATGTAAAGTGTGTGCTGTTTTCTTTTAATTGTAAAAGCCATATTGTTTATGTTCCTTTTATTTGTTTTCTGTCCACCTTCGCTGTCCCTTCTTCCAAACATATATCTACTTTCATGTATTCATGCATCAAGTCATGTGATCTAGAGCTGTCACTTTGGATAGATCTTATCAATACTTACAAAATAACAATAATAATTAGTAATATTACAGTAAAATATTATCAATGTTAACAACAGAAAATATGTTTGTATTTTATACAAGGTGCTCTTAATGTAAATTTGTATGAAAATCGAGGTATAAATGTGCTGGACTTTTGGGTCGCCAGGCAGGGAAAACACATTTAGGGTGGTAACCAAAACATTTTGGGAAACACTGGTCTAAAGCATCACTCTCGCAACAGACCACACTTTCGATGTCGGGGAGGTGGGGGTTCGAATCCTGGTTGGGTGTACCAAGGGTGGTTCTTCAAAAGTGTTATTTTCTCACCACGCAAATGCTTATACACTTACTATAATTCACTTGTATTCATCCTTAATCCACTAGTGTAATTAGTACATAGGCCTATAACCTAAATGTTTAGTAAGACGAAGTGCTATAAAAAAGTTTAGCTACTGAAGCAATATTTTGATTTATTTGGTACAAATTAGTTTTTTGATTACAAAAAACTATAAAAATATAGACCTTAAATCTGTGTTCAGTTTCTTCCTATCATAAGTTGGCATTCAATAAATATGTGATTATAATATATTTGTAGATTTTTTAAAGATTTAATACATTCTTTGTTAATTTAGTGTCTTTTTTTGTTTTTATTCCTTTGTAACTATTACCTATATTTATTAATTCCATGGTTTATTTGATTAATTAATATTAATGTTTTAGTGTTTTTATTGATTTAAATGTCTTATCCTCACTATCTAAAGTTATTTATTTTATTTCAGAAGCGACAGTTCATTCAACTTTATGGTGTTTTTCTTCGTGTTTTTTTTCCAATTTATGGTGACGGTCATTCAGACCATTGGAATCCCTGGGTCTGGCACGTGGTGAGTTTATCTAAAATGCCGTTGTTGTCATGTTGCTTAACTTACTTGTCTTATAGTAATTTCTTACTTAAAAGTTATTTTAAACACGTTATCATAAAGATGACTTCCCTGTACTTTCTTCCAAATATAACAAAGTGTACCTCATATAAAATGAAAAGAGGTTTTCCTGATAAAAACCGCTTGATCATCCAAGGCGTCATACTCGTGTTGGATAGACCCGCCGATGACAAGGATATCAGGATTTGAATCCCAATAGGGTCTACTGAGGATGGGTTTTTTCTAAATGGTTTCCCGTTGTCCTTCCATGCAAATGCTAGCGTATTACCTCAAATGCTTCTTTCCTCATCCCTACATTATTAGAGTAATTATATATATATATATATATATATATATATACGAACAGGTAGAAAATACTCTGTGCTAAAAAAATATAATTAAGAGTAAGATAGAGAAAATTTGAGTTCAATTTCATTAATGTTTTGTTGTGTGCGATGTCCTCTTTTCGATTTAAAGCAAAGCTTTATTGAATTATATGAAAAATTCCTCAAGTCAAATTGAGATTGGAATATTTCTTAAATTGTTTAAGGTTGGAAAATAATATTTAAATATTGCTAGTATTTATATTAATTTAAACAGACAATATCATATTCAGAATGATTATTGCAAAAATGTTCAAACATATTTTGATCTAATCTGATGAATCGAGTAAATCTCAAAATATGTAATTCAATCATAGCAGATTTTTGTCATATGATTAAAAATTTGTATTTTACCTGACAAAAATATGGTTTTTAGCCTTTACTATTTCCATTGGATAATATTAGTTATTAATGTTAAAAGATGTTTTAAAAGTGAAGACACATTTTTCAAATCTTCTCATTTCTTTAAAAATAGAGAAATTAGTTACCTGTATTGGTGGTTCAAGGTGTTAAGTTTCCAATAGACTGGATTGCTGATGAGAGATCAGGGTTCAAATCTTGGCCAGGTGTACTATGGGTTCTCCCATCCTTTATCCTGTCTCACATAGGTGGACTTCTGTTAAGCAACCATCTCATCTTCTAACTCTTTTGACTAAACGTTAATAACTATTTCATTGAACGTAATAATATTCCTATAAAAGAGATTGGCTCACAATCTTCAGATTGCTGTGACTGCAAGAGGTAGATATATTATAGTATTTAAATACAAATGTAACAGTAAAAAATACAAAGACTTTCATGATCATTATTATTAATTCAGTTGAAAGAAATAATGCTGGAGTTTGTATAAAAAATAATTTTGCGTTTGTCGGTAAATAACAAGAACATCTGCCTTCTCTAGATTAGCCATTTCCTTCCTTTACTTTACTTGACAGTCGAGGGAAGTAGGGGTGCACGAGAGTAGGCATTTTTCACTTCAATCCAAGTTCAAATGAAAACCTCAAGCTATTTTTGAGTCCGAGAATATTTTTTTTCACATCTATTAATGTTTCCAGCCTGTGGTCAGTTTTTTATTCAAGCCATATATTTCCCACTACCGGCTTGCTAGGCCTGTCTTAGCTTCATATGCCTTATAATCTATCTTAAGACTAGGACGGGCACATCATCCAGTCCTCGGTCGTTAATTTGTCAATGTGAAAGGGTAAACCCATATTTTTCATCAACAGTAAATTTTCAACCATGCTGGAAATTGAACTCGGAACCCTTAGCTCAGCAGGCAGATATGGGAGATCATTATTTGTACAGTAAATATATAAAGTAGAACACCTTTATTAGATCCATGCATGAGGCATAAGTGCAAACTTTTTTTTTATTAATTTCTTGTGTAAAAATGTATAACCACACAATACAATTTAAATTTTTAAATAAATCTAATATAATTGTACAGTGTTTTTTTTTAATTAGACAGATGGAGATATCTAGGAACTCTATTTGCAATGAAATTATGTCTTAAAATTGAATAAAGCTAAGAGTTTTCAAGAAAATGATCGAAAATTCTGAGTACTCAAAGTTTTTCAAGTTTTCTAAAATTCTTCATAGTCGAGTTGGAGCACTTGTACACCCCTAAAGGGAAGTATATTCTATTATTTACAAATGAGCCACTCTTAATTTTAAAGAAGTTTACATTAGGATATTAAGATCAAATTTCTTCCTAATACTGTTCAGTGATCTCTTAGCTGTAACTAAGTACACAGTAGCATTCGCTACTTTGTGTTTCTAGCATGTAACTTGTAAGATCATAAGTTTTGAGGATAATTTGTTTTGTTTTATTTTGACAGTCATATGGGATAACTAGAGTAGAGTTGAATCCACTATTTTATGAATCTGAATCTCTTATTTTACATTCAAATCCTGGAAAAAATTATGAAAATAAGAGGAAACACAAATATAATTGACTAATAGAAAATAGAAATAGTAACTAAATGTTAATATTCTTTCTTTTAATCCATTCACTATACCAGTTAGATATCAGTTAAGTGTTAACTACTGGTCTAGGACACGGTTGTAAAGTTCATTCTATACTTATAATAGGTTCTTAACCACCAATAGGCAGTATTAGAGATTCAAAACAAATTTAACTTGAAAAACTGAAAACAAAAATATTTTTTTCAAGTATTTGAGTCTTGAATCCTCTAATTTTGAATATCCTTAAGGATTTGAGGATTCTAGATTTTGTAGACACTTTTATACATAAGCTTTTCCTTTCCCATTAGTGGAATCTTGACGGCCATCAAGTGCTTTGACAGCACAGTGGGTGGAGCTACAGTGGGGGTGATGACACTTATAATCGCACTTTGTTTCGGCTCTGCAGCGTCCATGGACTTGCTCCTCATATCCAAGGTTAGTACTTCATCACTTAGGCTCGGATGGTTATGACATTAAAAATTGCGAAATATGCATGCATATACTCCCTTGAAAATACCAATATATTACCTAAAAATGAACAAATTAGCCCTTAAATGTATGTTAATGATAATAAATATTATAAAAAATATACCTCAAATCAAGAAAGTAACTTGCAATAAAAGAAATTAGTTGACAAACCTTTCATTATTGATGACCTTCACTTCATACACATTACAAAATAAAATTGATCCATCGGTACTAAAGTACTGTTCACAAAATTCTTTACGTACCCTTTCAACTTCACACCATTTAATTCCCTAACTTTCGGCATGCTTATTTACACAAAGATAACATTAAAATAAAATGCAAAGTACCTATTGTGTTTGTTTGATAAAAATTAGAAATATACAGTTATTTAAGTAATTTTGATATAAATAGGACTTTATACCGCCAAAATTATATAAATATGGCCTGAAATTGGAAACTCCTCAAAATATGCACTTATATGTATGTGTAGTATATTTTGAGTCAGGGTTTATAATTAATTAAGCATTAAACTCGAGGTTAAACTAAAAATATGATGTCATTAACATCCAAGCCCTACTCATCACTATTGGTTGTTAATATGTGGCTAATTCTGTGCAAACAACTTAGTTGTATGAGAATCTTTGGCGCCTTTTTTTAATAGCTCCACTTACCTGATGATCTCACACATTACTTGACCCTGGATAGGTCAATGGTAAATGAAAAAAAAATTTCTAAGTAGAGGATCCGGGTTTAAACTCCCTTGTTAACATATATTAGAATTTACACGTATTGGATCAATAGTTAGTTCAACACCAATGCACTTTTGTTAATTAAAAAACTCTTTTATGATTCATGCCTTTTGAAGCTATATTTAATTCTCTATCACAATATATTGTTTAAATATAGGTACATTATCGATTAAATTATGACATTTTTCTAAAGCATTTCACTTTGTCACTTCTTTTTGCTATACCATATTGGCCTGAATATAAGACTATAGTTTTTAGTAAAAATCTGAAGTGAAAAACAGGGAGGTGTTTTATAATTGCAGCCAAGTATCTTATTTTATTAATTCCAACTTACTTTTACCGCAAAGCCATTTGTATTGCATATTATTAAATGAAGTTAACAAATCTTGCACAAAAACACATTTCCTTCTGAATAAGAAACTATAAAACTTTATTTTATTACAGTAATTCACACGTAAAATATCGTCACAGTATAGTGTCTTGTGGTATTAATTTTAAACTGGCTTTTTGTGAAAAACTGCATGCATCACAGTTTATTTATCTAACAAGGGGAGGCCACGACGTTCGGATCACGGATTATCTTTAAACTTTGTACACTTTTAGTAGTCCATTAGGACAACATAATGTGCAAGTAGTAAGGCGTACTACTTAGGCGTTTTCGAGAAAATCGCAAGAGAAGTTTTACGCGTCGAATATGTACTGATGCGTTGCGACAATGAGCACGATATGGTGGCGGTCGAGTGGTTAGCGTTCCAGCTCCGTAATCTCTAGATAGCTGGATCGAGTCCCGCTTATTTTTTTTTTTCAACACTGGTCATATTCTTTCATATATATTACAATTCAAAGGTAATATATTCTGACATATTGTAACTCATTGTATTATTGAATAAAGTTATTCACACCTTTATTTATCGATGTTTGACTTGGGCTTTCCAAGCCTGGCCCTCCCCTTATCCTTTCAAACCTGTGTCTGCAGGTCAAAGCGTCCAGGTGCAAAGCAGTTCCGGGTACCTTACCCGATTTCAGGTATGAGGGATTTCGCAAATCACGACAGGCATACATTTTCAGGAAAACTTTATGCGTTTGGTCGTTTACTTGTCGATAATTATAAATATAATATTTGTTGTAGTAATAAAAATTAGTAAACAGCCAAATAACATTGGAAATTCAATAAAAGTTCATGCAAATACACGTATTTTTTCATTATATTACCTTTGAATTGTAATATATATGAAAGAATATGACCAGTGTTGAAAAAAAAAGATGAGCGGGACTCGATCCAGCTCTAAAGATTACGGAGCTGGAACGCTAACCACTCGACTGCCACCATATCGTGCTCATTGTCGCAACGCATTAGTACATATTCGACGCGTAAAACTTCTCTTGCGATTTTCTCGAAAACGCCTAAGTAGTACGCCTTACTACTTGCACATTATGTTGTCCTAATGGACTACTAAAAGGGTACAAAGTTTAAAGATAATCCGTGATCCGAACGTCGTGGCCTCCCCTTGTAAATTACTTTATTACAGTATTTTACACATAAAAACGTTAACATAAACATTATGTCAACTTTATTTTGCCTTTTGGTCATATAAATACAGCAGCCGTGTGGTACTCTGACTTTGTTTGAATGTGCTCTAAGAACTGATCTCGGGGAGCGCTAAGTGAGCAATCGAGTGAGTGGCTCTTGAAGCACTCAATAACATATTTAATTTTATCTTTACTCATCACAATGAATTTAAAAACTTAGAACAAATTTAAAAACTTAATTATTATCAAATATTATTCTAATTTCTCTTTATATAGACCACATTCTACAAAAATACAGTACCATCTTCACCTCTGGAATCAACTTTATTGATCTTTAATAATAACACGAAAGGAATTATTGTGTTTATAGAAAATAATCAACAACCTATATGTTTTATAAAACTTGTTAATAATAAACTATACTCTAAAATTTATATGTTGTATTACCTGTAAGAAGGTACTGGAAAGGTGGATAGAAACATAAAAGGAACAAACATGATATGGCTTTTACAATAAAAAGAAGAATGGAGGACCTACAGATTAACGTGGTATCCGAACCACGGTGGAGGCCTGGCATTCCTCACATTCACAAGTTGTGATTAATACATGTCTTGTCATAGGTGAAGGAAGGGTTTGGCAATCAGATTAATCTGCACTCACACTATACACAGCACAAATATGCACCTTAAGACGCAGGAACACACCGGGTTCACGCTATACACAACACATATATCACAAGCTTTCAACTTCGGGGCATGTACAGGAAAACGCCTTCACACAGAAAAGGCACAATATCTGGTTTGGTTTCACACTGCAAGACGCTGACAGCCGCGCACCTGAAATATTGTGTTTGTTTCTTTTATATGTTATTATCCACCTCACCTTTCTTGTACCTTCTTCCGAATATAATAAAATTACCTCATAAAGCAAAAAGAGGTTTTCCTTATAGAGATATATTATATGTTGCCTCGTCATAATTTATTTTAATTTAATGTGTGTATTTTAAGTAAAAAGGGCTTATTAACCTTATTATCGTATTTCTTCAATTCTAAGACGCCATCGATTGTAAGTCGCACCTTTATTTTTCAGTGCCACCAAAAGAAAAAAGCTTTTATTATAAGGAAAAAAACTAAAATACTCCCTATTTATAAGAAATATTTTTATTATAGAATTAAATTTACTAACAACATTAGTAATTTTTTTTTATCAGTAGTTATGTTACTCTCACTCCCTTTTGAATCAATATCAGTCTGATTCTTCTGAGCCATCTTTATCTTCGTTATCCCATAATATATCGTCTTCTGAACCATCGAGAGCATTGGTCAAAAAATAACTGTGATTCTAGGACGCCATTGATTCTAAGACGCACCCCATTTTTAGAGACGTTCAAAGGGGAAAAAATGTGTTTCTTAGATTCAAAGGAACACGGTATACGTTCTATAACTTTTAAATGCCATCTTTACTACTTGATCAACTCACTCTTTACTTTAACTAACTACTTTTTACTTTAACTAACACTGACTAATTTCTCACAACATTATAATGTAAATCTCCCCTTATTCAAATAAATTATGTTTTTCATAAATGTATTTTTACTGTCAACCTGAACTAAGTCTTAGCATAGTAAAGGTGACATTTTTTTTCACTTGAGAATGTCAGCAGCTACTGATATGTCATGATACATATTGGTGCATTCATACTGACAAAAGAATCTTGTTATTACAGATTCATCGTATCTATCGCAGCACTGGAGCTAGTTTTGCAAAGGCTCAGCAGGAGTTTACTTCAGAGTTCTTACGCAACGAACATGTCCAAAGCGCAGCAACTAATGCAGCAGCCGCAGGTGTGCGAGCTCAAATGTCATCTAGTCGCTACTAAACAAAGTAATTAAAGTTTAAGAAACACACATTTAAAGTTTCATCTCCAAACAGAGCTTAATTACTAATCCCCACTCATTGGACACACTTGTAGAGTTCTTGTCTACAATTTGATAAAATGTTGTTTTGTTGACAATCTTGAAATAGTTATAGACGATTGCTCTTGATTGTTTGAGTGAGATGATTTCACTTTAGGATAAGCTTATTAAATTTGAGTTTGTATTTTTGTAGATTAATTTTTTTACATATGAATGATTTTCTGAAGAAATATTTACTAATTATGTTAGGTTTTGTGGTTTATAAAGTTAATCAATGTTTAATAAGTGGATAACCACGCTACTATGATTGGAAATGTCATAACGTTCCTTCCGTACAGTTTTTAAAAATAAATATAAAAGACTGGATGAACATGATATTAATTGACTCATTAAGTTAATTCATTTTATGTTGGACAAATATTGGTGAAATCTTTTCTTATTCCTCATTTACTGAGATTATTTTAATGGGTTTTTTTTCATTATTTGATTTAGTTCAACTTGAACTTGAATTTTAAGCATTGTGGTTGCAGAATTAAA
Organism: Timema bartmani; assembly: GCA_902151455.1. NCBI lineage: Eukaryota > Metazoa > Arthropoda > Insecta > Phasmatodea > Timematidae > Timema > Timema bartmani. The sequence goes on along the minus strand of CABFWB010001050.1, from coordinate 95,973 downwards.
GTGTTGCATATATACCTAAACACCTACTGCCTAGATGGTATAAGGTCATAATAAATTTAATTTAAATAATATAGTAAATCCTATTTAGAAAGAGGTTTAGGGGAAGGTATAATTTAACATAATAAAATATTAGCGTGCATTACAACTTTCATTCTATGATTGATTTTGAGAATCACACCGTAATGTTTTATGTGTTGCCGTGTTTTCTCGTTGGTAACTTGACTGGACTTTTTTTCAAGTACAAATACTTAGACAGGTCACCTTATTCATAATATTCCCTGTAAACATTCATAAGCTTTGACACCATCATGATTATTTAGCTGAGTTATAGAGTTGACCAATTTATATAAAAATGAGGTGGTCCAATGGCTAAATAATTTTATAGTAAAGCAAATTGATAGAACTAAAGAAAAAGGAAAAATAAACTACTAAGAATAAATTTGATGAAGAAAGCCCACCTAGGGAAAGGGGAAAAACGTTGAATAATTATTATTTCTATGGATCTTGACCAATAACGATCTATGGATTTGTTTTTTGATATTTTAAAAAGAAAGCATTAAGTTGTTTTATTTGACCTTTTTTAAAGCAAAGCCTGGAGCATTTTAAATTATTTTTTTACTTCAGAATTCCAGATAAGGAGATCTATTAGCTATTCATTACGCTCGCACACATTCGAATTGAGGTTGATTTACTGTCCTCTTGACATTTTCATGACAAGACAAACATTCTGAATCTTTTGACTCGTGAATTTAGTAGTGTGATTATCTTATCTTTATACCTATATAGTGTTAAATGTATTAAAAAATATTATTTCTTGTAAATTTGTATATATTATAGCATAATAAAATATGTAGCTTAATATAAAAATAATATATTTTTATTTTATAACGCTTTATTCCATTTTTGGAGAACATTGTTTCTTTGACCTTTAATCAAGTGGTTAAGTTGTGCTATAACCTGTGTTTTAAACCTTGAAATCTAGATAACGCTATTTTTAATACTTTAATCAAAAATATGTCTAGAGGGAAGTTGTAAAATAAATATATCATCATGTATTTATATTATAAATAAACAAGGAGATTTTTTTCCTATATATATATAAGGTTAAATCAAAAATGTCAAATGAATGTTAACATAGAAGTAATCACTAAACAACTAAATTTATTGCCACTTATTTTTGTTAGCTATTGTATGTGTAAATGTTCCCTTTCCTTGAGTGGTCTCCTCTAGTGTAGTTTCATAGAGTTTTTTTTTAAATTTCTTTCACTTTTTCCATTCTTAAATATAATAGTTTTTCCTGTTTTCATTTATTTGCCTAATTCTGGCTAAGTGCATCTAAAAACTTTTTTTTTTTGCAATTTTTTATATCTAAGAAACAGTTCTGTTCTCCGGATTAGATTAAAGATAAACTCAAACATATATTGGCCAAATCTCTTTGATATAATAAATGTAAAAAATAATTATATACTATGGAGAGAAATAGTCTAATATGTAATTTATAGAAATTATTCCAAGTACTTAAACAAATTTTTTCTACTACATAAAACATGAAACACTTAACCACTTGCCAAAATGTCTTATCTTTCTTCAATTTTGAAGACTGACATTAATTTTCATTGTATTAGTTTATATTTATATTTGTTGGAAATTTTTAATGTCGGGGTTGAAGACTGAAAAGTGTTTAATGTTTATATAAGAGTAATAAAACATTTAAATGTATGTTTTAAATTAAAGCCAGCAATCAAAAGTCTTTGGATTGATTTTATTTGCAGTTATTTTTTGAATTACTTTAATTTCTTGTTTGTCTGATTATTTTTGCAAATTTACTGTAATTTCAATTATTTTGGTGATTATTTTTTGCAAATTTACTGTAATTTCAATTATTTGTATGATTTTTTTTTGCAAATTTACTGTAATTTTAATTATTTGATTGATTATTTTTACAGATTTATTGTAATTTTAATTATTTGGCTTATTATTTTGACAGGTTTTGACCTAGTTTGGCTGGTTAACTTTCACACTTTTGGTCTTTACTCATGACATTCATTTATTTAAAGGTTTTTCGTCAATTTGTTTGAAATATAATTATTGTATTTAATAAATTCTTGTCTTTTGACCTATATTTGCTGAATTTTTTACAAAAAATTCTATTTTAATCCTAATGAGTGAATAGTAGATTTAAGGTTAAAGTAATAGTGAGTAATTAAATATGTTACATTCATAAAGAAACGTCCATAAGGAATTATGTTTATTTTGGCACAGATACTATTAACGGAAGAGTGTGCTTTGTGATTTGATTACTGTAGTGTTAGTCAATTATGAATTTATAACATGTAGATTCCTTATGATAATGGTCAGTCATATAAGACATCGATTGGGATGTGAGAATCACACGATGATACAAAATCTTCAAAACCTACCTGACTTTAAAATAAGAACATTTTGATTTGTCTTTGCATGTCAGCACTAATAAGTAATTATACATTCATATGCATTCATTAATAGCTTAAGATTAAGAATGTGGATGAGTTTTTGGGTGTAAACGACTATCACTTTTTGTTTGTGAAAATGTGAAATAATAATAATGTAAAGTGTCGCTTCATGTATTTCTCATTAACTATAATAAAGGAGCTGTGACCAAAACATTTTTGTGCTACCCCAAACACTGGCATAAGAGAATAATTATATGAGTGATACATCTGAGCCAAACATTGGAGCACACTTGCTCACACATGCAGAGTTTCTAATTTTTGTGTGGCAAAGAGTGGTGCATTATTTTAAAGGTTTAAGGCAGTAAGATGAGAAAGTGGTTAGGTTAGTTAATTGATAATCATTAATCTTACTTATATTACAGCATATCAATACCCTACACACTGGGTCAGAATTTGATCCCCAAAGTCACCAACAAACCAGACATTTTGATAATTATTCCACTTGCTTGGTGATAATGGATATCATCATTGTCATCATGTTTCCAGCTTGTGACCTGTATCTACCTCTATCCTTCCACTAGTCTTCCTCCTTTAATTTCTTCCATTCCTCTCCTCTCACTTGCACACTTTCTGTTATTTGCTCCTCCCATCTCTTTCTTGCCCTCCCTTGCAGTCTTTTTTCTATTACTTAATATGGGATGTAATAAAATTAAAACGGTTAGGATCTCATTTAAATAATTATTGAAAATATTGCTAGTGTAATTAAGCTCAAAATGCTTTCAATAAATATTTGACAAATGTGCCAAGGTGTAGTGAGAAGTAATATCTCCAAATTTTTACAAGGAAGTGGATGGAGATTTCTTAATAAAACCAAAACTGTTAACTTTTTGGTACTTTACCTCTATTTCGTTTATTTTCCACACAATTACCCTGGCGGTTAACAAACGGTTGCCAACGTTCACTTGGTTTCATGAATCCATCACGATAGAATTTCACATCTTGACAATGTAACCACAACTTCACCTCTGACTTGACTTTGTCATTCAACCTGAAGTGATGTCCTCAAAGGTGTTCCTTAAGTTTTTAAACGAGATGAAAATCTGACGGAGGCATATCTTGGCTGTACAGGGGTTGATCCAAGGCATAAATTTCTACATGGTAACTCACGCTGATGTGAGGTTGTGCTTTTAGTTGTTGTTTTTTTGTACCGCATCTTACTACCCGTTCGGTTATGTGCTTAAGTACTAATTACGCTAATGGGCTAGAGATTGGTAAAGTTGAATTTGGGGGAAGTGAGCCCACATTTGCGTGGAGGTCGAGTGGAAAACTATTTAGGAAAAACCACCCGCTAGTTCACCCGACCGAGACTTCAACCTTGATCTCCCTGTCCTCAGCAGTCTGGCTCTACACGAAACTAGCGCGTTAGTCAACTACGCCACCAAGGCGAGTATTTTAGTTTTCTTTGATGACTTTGCCTCTAGGTGCAAGTTCCGCACCACACCTCTAACATCCCAGAAAACCGTAAGTGTAACTTGGCCCACTGACGTTGCACTCTTGAAATTATTTGGTGTTTGCAACCCTTTGTGGCAGTACTCCATGTATTCTTGAAATGTTTTTGGTGCCGGCAATACTTTGTGGCAATACTCAATGGACATTCTTTTGTTATCTCAAATGATGATCCCAGCTCTCATCTCCTGTAACAATGTTGTCCATGAATTAACCTTCCCATCCATGGCACAGCAAAAACTGTTGGCTAATGTCTGACCACTTCTATTTCATTTCAGGAGTGAGTATTCAAGGTGCCCATCACACGCACATCTTTCGATAGCCCCGATCTGCAATCGTTGAATGCATTCGTTCACATGAAATGCCAGTTTTTGTTGGAAACAAGGCGATTTTGATTAAGTTAATCCATACACTTCTGGTGAGCCTCATTGGTAGAGGTTCATGACCTTCTGCTCTGCTGTTTTGTCACTCAAGCTGAGAGTGGTTTCTTCAAGCTTTCCCTCGCAAGCATATGAAACCCAACATCAAACATTAATGATGTTTACATATTCCTCTATAAAACAACCACCATTCACAGATGAGTGACAATCAGACACGTTTTATCAGTTCAGAACTCAATCACTGCACCTTTTTTCATCCACACTGACATGTTTTCATTATACTCCACAATGTTTACAATTGTAATTCAGAAACTTCTAGAGGCGGAAGTTGGAAACTTAGCCTCTTGAGGTGGGAAATAATAGAGATTTGAACGAATCTTAGTTTGTACTTCTACATCTGATAATAAATAAATAAATAGGCATTTCTTTTCAGCATGCTAACGTAGATTGAATTTAAAATTAAAAGTCAAACTAATTCAATTAAAGAGTAAATAATAAACTCGTCTGCTCTAATCACAGTAATCTTGATTCAAACAGAAGGGTTTAGTTAAAATTAACTATAATTTTTATTATTGAACATATTACATATAGAAAAAAGAAATTATTATTTTCTCTTTCATAATGGGCCCCTTGATCTCTGAGCCCGGGTACGGTCTCACCACCTGCACCAAGTAATGATACTGATTTGGACCCCTCTCATATGTGTAAAAATGTCATGGATGAAGGGATTTTTCTTCAATAAATTGTATGTAAATTATCCTTTTAAGACTTCATCCATGGAGAATCGCGCGCTTTTCAGAAATAATATCGAAAGATTGCACCATTAAAACTTAATTTTTATTTCAAAATTTAACTCCGTAGTATTTACCAAACAAGCAAGAGACGTTAGCTCCCTATACCCAATAGGAAGCTAGCCTTCATGACACCTGTTTCCAGGACGCTTTCGATTGGTTGGTTTTGACACTAGTAACGAGATGGGCAAGGGGCAAGGGGTAGGTCATATATAAATTGCTTGTGCGTATGAATATATATAGTAGTCACATAAATCTACACAATGCCAGTAATATAAATATACAAACGTTGTAATAAACCGATGCCATGATCTAAATAAATCATGTGCAATATTTAAGGTTTTATTTATTTAATTAAATTATCTCTCAAACATTCTGTACTGCTTTAATCAGTGCTCGATCACAATTATCAGCTGATTAAACAGTATAACTTTAACCGGCGCCCCCAAGCAACCGTGGGGCATAATAATAATTCTGTATCATAATTGGCACGGGGCTATAAACACCAATTATCTCACAATCCATTCAAGACCTGTAATTGGCTCCCAATCGCGGGACAGTTATAAACAAACAAAACCGGACCGTTTCAATTAGCGCCAAACGTGGGGGAATTATAAACAAACAAAACTGTAACGTTTCAACCATGGGATGGTACGCCACGCCACTGCATATTTGGTGTTGTTGACAGTCAGACAGATTGTCAGTGTGGCGTAGCTAAAAAAAAAAAAATTTAGGAAGTGGGTTAGTGGCCATTAACAAATGTTGCACCACTTCTGACTGATATTCATCCTTTCCAAGTCATGTGAATATAGAGCTAACAAAATCATATTAAAATTTAATTGACAGAAGTTGTGCGTTTTTTGAAATTAATGTGATCAAGCTGAGAAGTATTCTTGTCATCCATGGTCTACAACACAACTTCTTTATCAGTCAGATGACCATGGATTCAAAATGGATGCAAACTAATTTTAAAGATAGTGCAGAAAATTCTATAGCATAATAAATTTGTAGTTTCAGTTTTAGATTGCATAAATCTTTGGCACAGGTGATTGGTGCATATTGGTAATATCAGTTTGAAGGAGGAAGAATTGTGGCAGCTCTTTATTTTAAATAAGTTCCTTCAAGTGTGACCACTTCTATGACACTCCTCACTCAGAATGTTCCACTGATTAGACATTGAAGCCAAAAATTGCAAGTTTCTTAGCATTAACATACACACAATTTAAATATTGTAAAGAAGTTTGAACTAGTACATTTTTATTTTACATTTTTAGGTAATATGATTAGTAGAGAAAATAATGATGAGAAAAAAAATAGCTTATTAGTCAAATACATATAAACTATAATAATTGGTTGCTTTTACTCAATTATTTAGGTTTTTTACAATAGTGGTAATACTACAGTGCTTTATTTTAAGTTGCATGCCTAGTTTTTTTTTTGCACAGCATTTTACTAATTCTGATTATCCACCTGTGTGTACTAATAAACATAAATGTGTTAGGGATAAAGAAGCTCAAATTCCAAGGAAGTGCACCCATATATGCATAGAGGGAGAGTAGAAAACCATTTAGGGAAAACCACTCTCAGTACACCCGACCGGGATCGATCCCCGACCTCCCCATCATCAGCAGTCTAGTATATTGAGAGATACCTTAGACCATGTGGCCACCAAAGTGGGTGTATGCCCTAGTTAAAATATACCTATTCCTTATCATTTCGGATGTTAGTAATAAGGTTTTTATCCAAGCTATTATTTTTTTTTGGTTACTATATTACCTAAATAAAATTAAAGCTTTGAGGTTCAAACTTCTCTACCACATTTAAATTGCACGCGTTCTAATATACTCAAATACTAGCGTTTATTGGGTTCAATGTACTACCTAAATAATAGCAAGCCTCGTATATATTTGACCTTGGATGTGACAGAGTTTATGAATACTTATCATCAGCGATGAGGAAACATTGAACCCACAAGAATGTGTTGATGTATGTGATGCTGGTAGTGACAGAATCTTGAAACACATAAATATGTTTGCTGAAATACAGAACTAATCATTTATTGTGTCAAACATGTTTAAATTTTGATTAAATAATATGTTAATTTTGATACAACAAATTAAGTAAAAAGATTAACAAATGAAATAAGAGTTGTAATGTGGGATGTTCAAATCGATACAAACACTAATTAAGAGATCACATTTGACTTTTTTTTTGTTAGAATAAAAAAAATAGAAACAGCGGTGAATCTTGCTGATTACTCACCCTCCTGCCTTCTTAAACAAAATTTGCCCTTAAATTAAAAAAAAGTCTTACAATAAACTAGGCCTACTTTTAAAACCAAATAATGTCTTACATCAAAATCTTTTAAAAAACTATTTAAAAACTAAATACGCAGCTTATCAACTGAGGACTTAAAAACACTTTGTCATTAATTGATATCCGCTTCGGTGGCCACATGGTCTTAGGCGTCACTCTTGCAATAGACTAGATTGCTTATGACGAAGAGATTAGGGCTAGAATCTCGGTTGGGTATAAGGAGTTTTTTTTAAATGATTCTCCATTCTTCCTTCACGTAAATGTAGGTACACTTTTTTCTATAAATTCAACCTCCACCATACTCAATATATTAGCGTAGCTAGTACATAGGCGCAAACCCAAACCGATGGTGAGAGGAGGAGTTAAAAAATGATTATAAAGAAATAAGACAAAAATAAATTGAGCCAGTAAATTAAATGGTGTGACCTCTTGCTTACTTTTATAACCAAACTCTTACACTAGAACCGTTTTTAAACAACTAGGCCCTACTTAGAAACAAGAAAACTTAGTTTGCCTAACTAATTATTTACTCTTCCAATTTAAAAACCGCCATGGGGTGGGCATTCTTATAGGAATAGCTAAGCTAATCCCGCAAACTAGTTTGAGGCATAATCGCTAGGAGCAGCTTTCAATGACGTCGCAAAGGAATGCACATGTGTGGACGTGAAGTCCATAGAAAGGAAATTGTGAAGTTTATGTAAAATATACCATTACTGTTTTATTAGCAATTTGTATTTTATTTTAAAGAAGGCGTTTAGCTAGATTTTCTATATTTTACGTTGTAGGCCTATATAGTTTTATTTATAAAATAAAGGGATTAGTTACATTTGATTGAATTAGATGCAAGAATTAATTAACATTCCATAATAGAAAATGCATTGTGTTCCAAGTGTAACATCCCGCTTAGAATCTTTTAGTGCAAGGCACTAACGCCACGCGCGCTAGCGATGGGTTCTACTTGCCAATATTAGAGTGGCGTTTCTATACTTAAATAGAAGGAATAAATTCCACATAATTAATTATTTTCCTCTCGGTGTTAAACTGGGAATAATTTCTTTTTAAGAAAATAAAAATTTGGAAGAGATTGGGATTGAATACGAGTCAATTATATAGTAGGTTGACGCAGTACCATGTACACCAAAGAGGAACATACAAATATTCTTTAAAGTTAGACTTATAACACTGAAAACCTGTGCTTAGGTAATCATAGGTAAAACATCTATTTAATTACAGGTGGACACTATTAAAACAGAGATAATCCATAAATAACTATCCAAAGTTTTCTAAAAATAATAATGTAACCTCACTTGAATAATAACAATTGCTACAAAATATGGCGGAATGTTTGGAAGTCAATTTGGACGTTAAAATGATAACCAGAAGGTAGACCTCGCGTTAATTTCACGAAAACTTTAATGAGGAGGCTAGCTCTAATCGAACATTGCAAAATCCAAGGTAGTGGCCGTTATCGCTTAACCTCATGTTAAGCCCTAACGAATAGAATAACATGACATTGTAAGATTGGGCTTTAAAGGGACTATACTCAATTATTAGAAATAAAAAAGTCGCATACCGGTACCGTATTAGAAGATCTACAAATAACTATCAAAGCAAAACGTCTAGAAGAACTCGATAGTATAGCTAAAAAAAAAAAAAAAATTAACACACTTGTAGACAACGAAAAAACAAGCTGAAACAGAAATGGTGGACTTCTAAGTGACTTTGTGCTTTGTAGTTTTGTTCTGGCTCGAACCATTGATTTCTATAATATAACTGGATGGACATATACGGCTGAAATTTTCGAGCTGTCGTCTGCATATTATTGTGTAAGAGAGAAAAAACTTTCGGGTATCTCTTTCTCTCTTACACCCATACATGGCAATGTGGCATTTTGACATTCGTTCATTAATTTGATTGAATATATGAGATAAATCAATGTGTGATTAGTTAAATGAAATAAATATGTTAATAAAAGCTTGGAAGAATATAATACAGTTCGAAACTGGTTAGTTTTTTCTTTAAATAAGTTGATGTAGCCTAATATATACGATGATTTTTTAAGGAAGCTCCTTTTTAAGGTTTTATCTCATACCAGAATCCTACCCTATAGTTGTGTTTAGGTAGGATAAAAGACCTTCCAGAAGGACATTTCTACTTCCGTTCTAAATGAGCGTTCATCCTACCAAAATATTATATATATGGTAGTCTTCTGGTACGAAATAAAGGCTTACAAATTGGGATTATTACTAAAATTAGGGTTTAGTAGATACCGTACTTCCTACAAGCCTATAACCTAAATTATCATTTGAACGTAAGACTTTTACACAAAGTATGTCATTCAAACAAATCTAACACAGTTCTAAGCTAACTTGTTTCATTATAGTTATCAAACTTTCAACAAAATATGGTTTATGAAAGCAATACACAAGATATGAGCCAATTTTCTAAAAAAAATTGTAATATAATAATACTTCTAAGCGATAGTGTGAATGAATAGCAACTAAACAAGGTTTGTCATTCGAACAAATGTAATCAAGTTTTAAGATACCTTATTCATTATATTTATCGAACTTTCAATATAATATGGTTTATTAAACCAATATATAAGCTAATAACCAACTTTAAATGTAAGTGTAGTCTTGGTAGACTGTAAACAACATTGATGATAACTACATATTTAAATATGTTAAAGATTGTATTCGTATTTGTACAGTATTACCTGTAAAACTGAATTGTATATCTTTTAATGCAAATGTTTCTCCAGAAAAGTGTGGTATAATACTTCACTATCTTCAAACAATAACACTTTTATTAATCAGAGACATGTTTTCGCATAAGAACATTGAAAGAAACCGTTAAATCTGTCCCCCCACAGTGTAGCAGACAATAAACTTGAACGTCACGCTTTTGTCCTTGGCAATGTGTAAGTGTATGTCCATCCAGTTATATTATAGAGATCAATGGATCGAACACATCCTTAAGCGGATATGTTTTTTGCGCGATGTCACAGGACGCAGTTATGAAACTAAATACAATTATTTTTATATGAGGTGTGTGTGCAGGTGTCTTATTTAATTATATACTACTATTATTTAACATATCTTCAAAAAAAATCAGTTTCTCACATTAAATACTATCAGTATTGATAATGTGTTAAACAATTATTTACGGCTTCTTTGATTCTAAAATTGGATATCTATCTAACTTTTTTCTCTAAGCATAAGGATTTTAAACGTGTAATATAATAATGCCTACATATTTAGTCTTTAGATGGCATACAACAATCGGTTATTTAAAACTATTTATATTTTAGTTAATTCTTGCTTTGCTTGGCTTTCTTGTGCTTGATTATTTCAAATTCTACTAATGTAATTTAAAATTTATCTATTTAATGTACTTATAAAGGTGTACCTTTCATTGGCGGTTTTACTACCAACAGCCATTTTCAAAAGATCAAAACAAAAGTCGACTACAGAGTCGACTTGAATGATTCGTTTTGGTCGATTCTTTTTTAATGGCGTGTGAGTAGTCTCGTATGTGTGAGAAATGAAGGTAAGTTTAAGCACTGAAACGTTCGGTTAAAGTATATATGTTGGCCTAATATAACTTTACGTATATTCAACGTATCATTAGTCAATAATATTTTACCATGAACTTTATTTTAACATTGAGATGGCCCTACAAATGTTGGATGGATAGGGTGATCACGGTGTTTCGGTACCATACCTTAAACGTGTTATTTATTTTAATAATTTTTTGTCTTTTGTCTGAATTGGATTTAATTTCACTTGATATTTTATTCTTGTTGTATAGCTTAACGTGTCTTTCCCTGCAACGGGATGTCAAAAACTTTTTGAAGTTGTGGATGAACACAAGCTCCGTGTGTTTTACGAGAAGCGCATGGGTGCTGAAGTCGAAGCAGATTCTCTAGGTGATGAATGGAAAGGATATGTTGTCAGAGTGGCTGGTGGAAATGACAAACAAGGATTTCCTATGAAACAAGGAATCTTGACAAATAGTGAGTATTTCAAGATAATTGGCCATTCAATCCAGGATTTTAGTTCATTCAATTATTTAACTCTACAAACAGGCAGTGTCCAATTGTGTACTTAAATTGGGTTTGTTTTTGTAGTGAGAGATTAAAAGCCGTTTTGGATTTGATGATTGCATGTTGGTTGTACCCCCCTCCAGGTGAAAAATTGACGCAAGGATGGCTAAGAGGCCCATATTAGGTCAAAGAATTTTAACAGTTTCTTTTGAGAAACTTTTTTTTCTCTCTAAAACAACTTGACAGCGTCATAAATTACATTTTAATATATAAGGCACAAAAATATTAGGGATTGGTTGATTAAATAATGAATTAATTAAAATAATCTTAGAATACTTACATGACAACTTTGCATGGAAATAATGTCTCAATTTATTAATCCACCCAAAATGTTACTGTAAAATAATGTGAATGGACTTGGAAGGTTAGGTTAGTACTAGGATCATGATCAACTTAATATTTACTTAATGTAAAGAAACCAATACGAACAGGATTCACATAAACATAACTCAAGGAAAACACAGACATTAACTTCGACTGTTTGAAAAATGTAGCAAGAGGATAAAACATCAGAGTTTGCAAAACATAGAAAAAATAATCGAAGAATTTGTCTCCATAATATAAATAAACTAATTACCAAATGGCTCTGTTGGTGTCACTAAACTAACAAAAGAAGCGCTAAAAAGCCCAGTCAATGTTGCTCACAGTATTATTGGCTGGCTAGAACAATCGGTACCCTACATTTAATGTAAAAGTTCTCCCTGGACCACTAGTTTAGGGAAAGTTAATTGCATTGTGAGGGCTTTCATTAATAAACATGAGAACCGTTACGGGAAAGTTAATTGAACGTTAATGGTGATCCTGGCATAAGCTTGGTTGATACTTTTTTTGCTCTAAACATATACATGATATTTTCATCTGATGATGATTAAATATAATAAAAGGATTAGTTTATTGGGTTTTTGTAAGTTGGCAAAACTGAAGTTATTTTGAAATAGTTTAGGGCTATCATGATTTATTTTTGGGTCAACCCATACCAAATCACCCAAATTAAAAATAAAATGTTGCTCGTAAAATTTATTTATTTATAACTTTTTGTGTTAGTCTTATGACATTTGGAGAGTTAGAAATGTGGGTTATTTCATTTTTTAAATGTTCTAAAATTTTTGAGTGGCCATTTTGTTCGAACGCGGCAGCCAATTTTGCACTTTGTAGAGGTTTGCATAAACTTTTAATATCCTGCTTGTTTTCAAAGCGATCAAGATGAAATAAAAACTAAAATAATCCGCATAAAACATACTTTATTTAATGTCCATATCACATCTAAGCTCACATTTAGGAAATAGCTAAAAAAAAAATTGAACATTAAAGTTAAAAACATACAAAATCCCAACTTTGGAACCAAATATCTAAAAAAACAAAGACTCACCTTCAAGTTTTTGTGGGGGTAAAGGCTTCATATGTGTTTTGTTCCTGAAACAGTTTGAGGTATGTGTGTTATATTCTTGGTTTTTTATAAGCCTCCAAATATTGTGATTTGCGTAAAATAGGCTGGATTGAAACTGAAATACGGTAACTCAAAAGGGACACATCATCGAAATCTCAAATTTTCACCAAATTAACTTTATATGTATAGTATGAAGCCATTAAAATTTGATCACTGAGACTTTGTTTATATAAAAGCAGCGCTTAGTTAAAAATGTTACGAAATCAGATTTTTGTTGTGCCACGCAAAATTGGTCCATAAACTGTGGAAATGAAATGTAATAACTCACTTAAGAATCTTTTGTCTTTTTAGCATGAACTGAATTATACTAATCATAAAATCATTATGATATGTCTGCTTGTGGCTGCTTTAAGATGTAACAGAAATAAAAATCTGATTTATTTTGTTGAGATTTCAATGATGTCTCCCTTTTGAGTTATTTCAGTTTTAATCCTGCCGATTTTACGCAAATCGCAATATTTGGAGGCTTATAAAAAACTAAGGATATAGTCTAACTCACAGACCTCAAACCTTTTCAGGAAGTTAACATATATGAAACATATACCCCCACAAAAACTTGAAGGTGAGTCTTTATGTTTTTCAGATAGTATTTGGTTCCAAAGTTGGGCTTTTGTATAGAACATTTTAAAAATAAAATATAGAACATTTCCAACTCTCCAAATGTAATAAGACTTAGACTGTCATAAAAAATTATAAATAAATATATGTTATCAGCAACTACCATTGGGTGATCTGAAATGGATTGACCACTTTTTATCATACTTTTTCCAGCCTGTGGCCGGGTCATTTTAGTAAAATGCTTCTTCCTCTATTCTTAAACCATTCTTTCTCCTTTAATCTCTTCCATTTTTCTCCTCTCACTTGAACACTTTCTGTTATCTGCTCCTATATTTCTTGGCCTCCCTTGTGGTCTTTTTCCTACATACTTCATTTCCACCATTTTCTTTGGCATCCTCTCCTTCTCCATCCTCATTACATGCCCATACCATCTGTCTTGTTTCCTCTACTATCTTACTCTTTCCCAGATAACTTCATTCTTGTAATCTTGTTTATCCTCGTTACAGCTAACATACTCCTCACAAACTTCATTCCCATGGCCTCCACTTGGGGTGGCAATGGGTACAACACATTTGTATTTACTATTTATTATTTGAATATGGTCAAGTTGTGTAGATATCGAGTATATTTAACAACTATATGTGATAGTTTGAATGATGAATATTAATTCACTAAGAGCTCTACAATCATTCTTGAATATAGGGAATCAACTATTATTAGGTTTGCTACTGGAAAAATGCAAGATGTTAAAGTTATGGTTGCGAAATAGAAGAGTTGAGCCAATATTTTCTAAATTATTAATTGGATAGTCTTCGGTACATGAATGGCTAATGATGTTTTATTGTGTATAACATTAATTATAAAAGTGGTAAAATAGTTTTCTTTAAAGAAACAATAAATGTTCTTGACCCAAGTAGGCCTTCTATTAACATAGAACCTCACAATTTCTTAAACATTTTAAATAAACAATTTATTAAGAATAATTAACTACTAAATTAGACCTAAAATAAACAAATGGATAAAACATGCTGAAGGCTAAATTAAGAATAAGAACACAATAGGCCTAAATGGTTAAATAGCAATTTACCATTTCCAGTGTGGGTGTGTGTGGGGTGGGGACCATTGTATTTTCTTTAGATTGAACCCCCCTATTTTATCAGAAATTTTCTTCTGATTTCAAAAATGGTATTACATTTTCTGTAGCTTAAAAACTGAATAAATGACAGAAGAATATATAATATAAGATTACTTTAATGTATGTCATGTCAAATAACATACTTTATTTATTTCAGCAAAGCTTTGTGTGAATACTTTAAAAAAAAATTATTTTCCTAATGAATGTTTAGCAAAAGCAGTATCACAGCATTTTGGGCTTACACATGCTCCCTGCCAGTTTTGTGTTATACACACTGTTCTTTTTTGGGATGAATCTATCAAGTTAGTGATTTGTAGCATCGAAAAGCAAGTTGGTATGAAAAGGTGCTTGGTAATACAACTTATATCTCATCTGAAGGTGCACAGTATGTTGCTGTAATTGAAGGGACTAATGCACTCTTGAAAATTATTAGACCTGAACATTCGCAAAAGCCTTTGAACAGATACTTCCAGTTTACAGAAATTTTGGAAAAGAAAGTGGAAAACAACTTATCATTTGCTTTGAAAGATCGTAGGTTTGGTAGACTACCAGCATGTGCTGCTGTAGCCTTGTATCACTGGGATGATGTGTGTACATTTTTGGATCAGATGGATGTTAGAAATCAACTGGCTTGTGTAGTATATTCTTTCATGCATAATGACTTCTGTAAATTTTTCTTGCTGCCTATTGCATTGATCGGTCTGCACCTTACAGAATCTTACCTAAGATTAGTTCTTGACAAACTAACCACATAAGTGACACTCCTGGCTGTTTTCCCTAAACTGTACAGTGACTTGTCATCTATTAATCTCTGTCAAATCACAAGCGCAGCAAAACTTAATTTGAAATAAAAAATTTCTGTTGATGTATACCCAAAGGAATGGTTGGAAGCAATCCATAGCGAGTTAAATGAAGGTGACCTAAATCTTACCAATAGTGTTTCCCTGAAGATGTTGGAGAGTTGTGCAACATCATTTGCTAGGCAACAACGTGCTGCGTTTGAATTTGGATCTTCAACCACTCACCAGTTTACTAAACGCGGACAAATTCCAGAGAATTTGCTTTAAACTGTTTCTACTCAAAATATTTATACAGAGAAAGTTTTTGGTGACATCGACAATTGTTTGAAACATTCTGGAGTAAATGGGTTTGCAGGTGTATCAGAAAGACTAGTCATTACCCATTCAAATGATTTAGTGTTCAATGGAGAAAAGGGGAGTTTGAAGAAAATGAAAAAAGAAACTGATGAGCTTGAAATTGAATTCATCTCAAAAAGAAATCCGCTCAAGCATTGTAAATACGACACACATTAATTCGGAGAAGATAGTACAAGGCACACAGTTGCTAACATAAAAGAACAGCTAAAATTAAATTATGGTATAATTCGAACCAACTATAAAGAAATAGATAACGTTATGAAGAAAATTTTGAATGTAATAGAAAAAGTAAAAGTGCTTAGAACATTGATAAAAATAGCAAAAAATAATTTCACAAGTCTAAAAGCAGACCATCCACTTTTTAAACTAGGAGGATTAAATCAGAAAACAATGAATAATTTAAAGGTCTTATATGGTCAGAAATCCCAGGAAGTAACAGCTACTATTGATGACATGAGAGTTGTAATTACCACTTAAACTTATCACAGCTCTCATGTCATCAATAGTAGCTGATGAGCACTTGTAGGCCTATTACATGAACAAGTGAATCTAGGTGGTTAAGAAAATATTAAATTGGTAAAATAAAGCGGGGAAAATAAAT